>MU912511.1:0-12039 GCA_036418165.1 Cooperia oncophora
AAGCTGTTCAAGGAAATGATTGGTGTTGGGCAGGTGAGAGGGAACCATGGGTAGCAGTTGACTGACGATGGCGTTAAGAAACCAGGATATTCGATCGGTTGGTCCCCCCACGCAGCTAATAATGGGTCGGATCTTATACGCATCCGCAGGCAGTGACAGCACATCACTATGAGGAGCAAGCTTGTGGGTCTTCAGAAGACTATAGAAAACTGGGCAACTTGGGTTGTCCAGTTTGAGCCTACTAATCAACTTATCATCGAGCCCTGCAGATTTCCCAATGCACAACCATGCATGATTGAGACGTCTGCATTGCGATGAGAAGTCTCTTTCAGTAACGCGGCGGTAAACGGTAGAATCCCGCAAATGGACTTCAGTTATGGCACGATCAAGAGATTGTGGCATAACTACGAATTCTCCACCTTTATCGCTGACGGATATGCGTATGGAACCATTAGATCTTAACTCGCGCAATTCTCTGAACCCCAGCCACTGCTCGCGGGTTAAGTTCGTGTTTCGTAGCCGTTTGAAACGGTTGAGAACGGCTAGAATACCTGTTGACAGTACTCTGAACTTAACATCAGCTTCGTGTGCTGGTTGAGGTTCTCTGTTCACTCTGCGCGAGTTAAGATCTAATGGTTCCATACGCATATCCGTCAGCGATAAAGGTGGAGAATTCGTAGTTATGCCACAATCTCTTGATCGTGCCATAACTGAAGTCCATTTGCGGGATTCTACCGTTTACCGCCGCGTTACTGAAAGAGACTTCTCATCGCAATGCAGACGTCTCAATCATGCATGGTTGTGCATTGGGAAATCTGCAGGGCTCGATGATAAGTTGATTAGTAGGCTCAAACTGGACAACCCAAGTTGCCCAGTTTTCTATAGTCTTCTGAAGACCCACAAGCTTGCTCCTCATAGTGATGTGCTGTCACTGCCTGCGGATGCGTATAAGATCCGACCCATTATTAGCTGCGTGGGGGGACCAACCGATCGAATATCCTGGTTTCTTAACGCCATCGTCAGTCAACTGCTACCCATGGTTCCCTCTCACCTGCCCAACACCAATCATTTCCTTGAACAGCTTCGGAATTGTAACATCCAGAACGGAGCAGTGGTAGAGTCATTTGATGTCACATCGCTTTATACCAACGTCCAAAACGAGCAAGCCTTGCAGGCATTATCTGAAATGCTGGACAGGCACATTTCTCGTATAAGAACGTTTGGACTCGACAAAGCGCACATCATGACTCTAATCAAGGAATGTTTGAGTTGTAACATCTTCAAATGGGCAGGCACATATTACTGTCAATTGAGAGGACTCGCCATGGGTCAGCGTCTTGCACCGGTCCTCGCTGTTTGCTTCATGGGTAGAATAGAGCAACCGGTGCTAGAACGCCTACCTTTAATGTACTCTAGATATATAGATGACTGTTTCATAATAACATCGACACAATCCGAAATGGATGAGTGTTTCCGGCTTATGAATGAGCAGTCAGAGTACATTAAACTGACACGGGAAACCCCGCAAGACGGTTGGCTACCCTATCTGAACACGCAAGTTAATATATCCAATGGCATCGCTCGAGTGAAATGGTACCGTAAAAGTAGCTCTAAAAATATCTTGATTCACGCCACATCGGCACATCCGACAGCCGTGAAACGCGCTGTTGTTCGCAACATGTTTAGAACGGCAACTGGAATGTGCACGGGCGATGCTGAGCGAGAAGAATCACGACAGCTAGCTACAAAAATAGCCATTATGAATGGTTATACGGCACCATCTCATCGAGCGAGGCAGCACAACGGCCCACGAGAGGTACCGCGTCAAAATAAGCTACCCTTATGCATTCCCTTTAATTTCTGAAAAGGTGAGCTCTGCAATCCAACGGAGTATAGTAAGAGCACAGTTGCAGGACGATGTGCAGTTGGTGAATATACCTAACGAGAACATCAAACGGCAACTGGTTCGCAACCGACTCTACGACAAGCAGTGCTTATCTGAAAATTGCGTTACATGCCCGCACGGGAAAGCTTGGCGACTGCATGCAAGTGGGAGTCATATATGAAATCCAGTGCCAGGCATGTAACTCTACTTATATTGGGGAAACAGGAAGGGTCTTGGCAGTTCGCATCAAAGAACATCTTGCTAGTATGAGACGCGCGGTACCCTAACAACAGCTCTCGGAAGGCATAAAGTTGAGCAACATAATGGCGTGGAGTTCGAAATAAAGTGCGTATTGCTGGCACATGAGACGGAAATTTCTGCAAGAAAAGCATTAGAAGCGTTCTGGATTTTCACCAGAAAACCCAGAATGAACAGCCGAGATGAGTGTCCTGCAATAACAAATGACCTTCTGCCGTTTATACCACACTGCGAGCTGTTAGAATGACAGAGCGCTACGTGCATCTCCGCAATATTTTATTATCGAGACAGCGCAGTATTCCTCATTTACAACTAATTCTCGCTCTTGTGTGGCAGCGGACACTGCCGCTTATAAGGTGGAACCGTCGGTGAGTTGACTTTCGCGATGACGGGGTTTCTCGAGGGGTTCCTGACACGATGTCGGAACCGCTAGAGTTGACGAGGCGCTTGGTGGGGTAGAGCGCAATCTAATCCTTGAAACACATTCAGGCCTCTGATGACGACGATTCAGTCGAAACGTTAGGCCATATTGAATAAAGTGTTCCACCTATCAACCTCGTAAGGCACAAGCATATTAAAACACTTACTACTAACATGCCGAGGTTGCAAGAAGAGAGAAGCTGGAGAATATTTTTAGCCTCGGTCAAACAAATCCTCCGCCTTCACCAATGACCGCTCCCAGTTCCGAAAGCCTTTGGCACCTCCCGGTACCTTTCCAACTTTTTTCAGCAAGTGTAGGTAATTTGCTGTTGATGCCAGTTTTGGCAAATGACAAAGCATTGTAGCGTTTGCGTCAGAGAGTATCCTCGACTAACCAGATCAGTTGGGTTTCGAACGCGCCTTATTTCAATGGAGGCGGCATTGAACCCAGGTCTCAGTATTGTTTGGTCCTAGCACTGCCAAATATGCAATGTAACTCAGGCGTCTGGTACTACAAGCAACGGCGGCCTTCTTGTAGTTCTTTTGCTATCATCATTTGTCGATATGATTGCGAGGACAGCAATCTGACAGCGCGATTTTTATTCTCTGTTCGCTTGAAAGCTAAACAGTGGTGGGGAATCCTTCCTTGATTATCATTCACTTGCACCCACGTAATTCCTCATGGTAAATTTGGGCGGCTTCTCATCTGCATTGATACAAAATTGACGATTGTGAGTTTCGGCTCGAGGTCCAAGACCACCCATATTTCATCTAAGGTCGGGGTGCGTTTTCACAGTTGTGAGTGACATCTCATGCTGAGAACATTACTGCTAGAGGCACAGAATTGGTACTGCGTTCGTGCTTCTACAAGAAAATTAGGTACCCATGCGCACACCCCCTTGACCATCCTCAGTTTATCGGTCATAACACGTACAGTAATTTGCAGCAGGGATGTCAGTCTCGCGGGAAACCGACAAAGGTCCAGGCTCTGTGATCAGATATTCAGTGCCTGACTTCATCCACCCTTTTTTCTTGTGCAGGATGAATATTATGGGACCACTTCAGAGGCAACAACAATTTTTTTCCTCTCTTCCTTCTTCGGGCTCCTGAACCAAACTTTCACCTTGTACTTCAAGAACACCATTATACACAACTACTGGTCCGGTGCCACTCGAAATTGAGCAGCGCACTTTCCTGTTATGACACCTGATTTGAAAAACCGGCGCCGATTTTCACCACTCGGGCTTCTTTTCAATTTCTCGAGAACTTCTTCTGGGGCTAGGTTCGCCAAATTTCACAGATACACAGCTTAAGGTACTAGCTTCCAAATGGTATAGTAGCCCGCTGCTCTATCCCCTTTGCTTTTCTGCCATTCCTCTATATGTAGCGGCACGTTTGAATGGGATGACCTAATATACAGGGGCCAAAAAAAAAGACATTCGACCGAGTCCATATTCAGCCAAAGTTTTGGCAGCCCAGACGAGAACGTGGATACGAGTACCAGGACGGAGGATACCCAAGATGTTCCTCTATAAGCAGGAGCTGGCGCTCGCCCATCGCCTTCATGTACACCAAAATATGAAGTCATCTGACTGGAGAAGACCTTTGGAATTCATGTCACCTCCAAACAGCTGCGAAACTTCTAGTATGGAGTCACCCATGGATAGCTACCTGGAGACCAGTACTCTGATCTGGAAGACCTCCATCATCGAGCAGCTCCGTCAACGTCGCTACGGTCCAGGACATCATCTTCACTGCCCAGGTTGCATGGAGGGACCGCGACGATACCTGGAATGGAGAGACCAATATTTTCTTCGCGGGCAACGGACTGAAGGTGAGCACTGGCGGTTACATCGAGCAACTCGAGAAGAATATCCACCCCACATGTCGTCGCCCGTACCTTCTTGGAAACTTTGTACTGCTACAGCATTGAGTGCCACCACATGAAATCGAAGGGCGTTGGAGAAACACTCGCCTACTTGGAATGGAGGGGCGTTGAGTACCTGAGGAAGGTGGAATATTCAAGCAGGTCATCTGACCCAAACCCCCTCAATTACTGGTTCGGGCGGAGTTCAATAGGGTGGTCTTTACGTGGCGGAGAAATTGACTATCTCTCCGCTGATCTCAGGCACCGTGCCAGAAATCTTCTCGATGGACGCTCCTACAGAAGGCTGTGGCGGAGTATCGATAATAAGTATTTGATATGCTTTTGATAATTGGTGTCGTGGTGAAAATATCCGATAAGAATTCAATAAAGTGTAACTTACAACGCCTCGAATGTCAAGGAAGAAAAAAGTCTTTTTTTTTGCCCCCCCCCCTGTATAGTAGGCTCCCTTCAATGTTCCTACAGTTGTTTCGCGACTCCACATAAGATCATGTCACTCGTAATTTGGTTGCGTCACTGTAATTTTACTCCGTCATCGTTAAATTAGGTTGCGCTCTGCCTCATTTCTACAGAACTTAACGATGATGCAGCAAAAACTAGGAGTGACTCTTGGTCTTAGACTACGGTCACTGGTGCCAATGAATAAAACACCACTTGCTTACACTGCGCGTACGCTGAGGAACCCCAGCGAGCGGGGACGGTGGTTCCGTTAGATCTTTGGAGAAAGCGGATCGTATTGTCTTCGAAAACAATGTTTTTCAGCTGCTTAATTCTCTTAGTTTTCCCCCTTTCGCCGTAGCACTGTACCCCCCTCCCCCCCGGCCTCCATCCGTGCTCGGCGGTGGATTTCCGAGCAAAAACTCTGGAAAAAGAGGTGTGAGACTGGGAAAATTCAGCAACATAGTAGATAGGCTGGAGGATGGGGAAGTTGGGTAGTACCAAAAGAAGAGCTTCTGAAAGGGAGTGATATTTTGCAAGAATTATTGTCTACAACGGCAGAAAAGGCCCTGATTCGAGATCACGTACCTCGAAGGTGAGGGTATGCAGCACACGTAAAAAAACTGCCTTTGGTCGTGGCCTAATCAAATGGATTAAGGTGATGAAGAACATCTCACGAGGTGGTGTTAGTGAAATATTCATCGTATGGCGTCGCCACTTTCATGAGCGAAGCGGCAGAGGTTCACGAAATGAGTATGAGTAGTCGCTTCGGGGGCGTCCCCAACGGGGGGTTGCAACACTCATTTTCATATTGCGAACAAACTAGCTGGAGCGCTTCTATGCATCACTTACCGGCGGCACTTCCATGGTGGAGCTGCTGTTAAGTTGATAGCACTATGCAGACACAGTGACTGACTGTGTCGCGGCCTGGACAACAGATTTGACATCTCAACCCTGCACAAGTCGGAGAACACTGGTGAAAAGCCCCCTTATGGCGCATGGTTTCCATAGACTTGCCAGCTTGGCATGAACCACCACAGATTTCATAATTCGGGAATTAGATACGAAATGGTTCTGTTAATGGCGGTATGTACCGTGAACTTTAGCTCATGAGCCCACCCCGGGCAACACCAAGAGGCTCATTCTACGCTATTACCACGGTCGGCCCCTTATTGCAAAGCTTATCTAAAAGAAATTGAGTGGGCTGAGAAATCGCTGACTGGCTCACAATTGGTCCGAAACATCTGGAAAAAGCCAGTAGTTGTTCGTTATAAGCTTAGGAAAGACTCATCTTCAGAGGGTATTGCCGTCTGGAGCGAGACGAAAAGGGCACGTGTGTGAATATGTATGAATGAATCATGTGGATGCACTAGCGGACATCGGAATGTACGGCAGGCAGGACAGTGAATTAGGGGATTAGCATAGGAGTTCGCAGGCAGTAGCAGGAACTTAAGTGTAACCCAGTCTATTCTGTTATTATTCGTGTTCGCAACACTGTCCCTTTCACACTCCCCTATTCTTCGATTCAACGCATGCCTCCAGTACTTGCATCATTCTGAGTTGAGTCCAACGGCTGAGGCGAATGGCGTGGACACATTGAATCCATTCGTTTGGTGCGACTCTCAGGTGCTCGCCAATGTAGCGTTCAGACTCCGCGATGACGCGCGTCGACGCGCTACCATTGGAAGGGTGCTCCAATGCTATAGACGGAAATAAAGCCGTATTGATCGGCGCCAGCAGCCTGTGTTCTTAGAGAAGTGTAGGATAACAGGAGGGTAGGCGCTGCCTCATCACACATTCAAATATCGATAGGATAGCGTTTTTGGGAGAATATGACAACGTTTTACGTCTGCGTCTCACTCAGTTCCGTACCCCTTCGAGCCTTCTATCCTTTCCCAAAGCGGATGGCCCCGACTGATACCCCTATACGCCTGCGTCTCCAGTCTATAGCAGTGGAGCTGTTGTAACGGTCATAGAGTGACGAAACGCGTCGACGCGCGTCATCGCGAAGTCTGATCGCTGCCTAACAGAACAAGGTCGCGTCTTCCAAGGTTCCACCCGATTTCTATGGATCTTTCTTGCCACAGATCATGGCCAAGCGCCTAGGAACAACAAACAGTCCATAAATTCCCATAAGTTGATAGGGTTGCCACATCAATAACCACTTCAGCCGAGCAAGTATATTTTCAAAAAAAATTTTCATAAAAATTGTCTATAGTCAGTGTTTTTCAAGCTTTCAAAAAAACGCCAGCTAAGTAACAGCTTTTTATTCCTTTCTATATTTGAGTACTTCTATAGGAATGCTTTTTCTGCTCTTCTCGTGATGTTCTTTACGCCTTATGAGAATTCTCAACCTAAAAACCATCCATTCCGTTCTAATTAGCACGACATAGTATAGAATGTCTTCCATTGAATGCTATACAATAGCTCAAAAGATTCCTGAAGTTTTTAGCCATTGACTCTAACGATCGACCCATTTACGTAGGGGAATATTTAGGCGGGTTGCAAAGAACGGGGATTGGCTGAGAACAGAGGCGTGACTCGAGTGGCACCTCTTTTCCGCTGGAAGACCGTAACTATCCAGGTCTGAAGTCACTTCCATTTGTCTCTTCATTTTCTAAGGCTAAATCAGCTAGCAGAGCTTTCCCGTTGATCATCGATACAAATGAAGTCAGAAGAATATGGCGGAGTTGGGTTATCCTAAGCCAATGACCCTTTGGCTAGCTTCATTTTCCGTTATATCTTATCAAAATTCAACACCAACAAGTTTCTTGATAAAGAAAGTAAGGGATTAGAGGCATGGAGTGTTTGCTGCTATCGATCTCTTTTTTGTTTAGGCGGCGCGCATTCTGCTTCCATTCTGCTCCCACTTGGCTCATTGAATGCGATGTGGCCTATGCATTGCCTTGCCGATGTGCAGTTCTTATCCTCCCAGAAAGATTTGGTAGCAATTTACGCTCCAAGGTAGACGGGTTATTCAGCCTGGGTGGAGCGAGCAAGGATTAAATCTCTGAATCTCTGAATCGTAGAGTAATCGTGCCACATGCCACTAACCACCTTCGCCCCGTCGAAGAAGTAGTTGACAATCGACATGATTCGCACTATTTAATTATAATATCTGCGGGAGCGCTACTACATTTTACCCGAAAATGTTTGTGAGTTTTCGCGCATATCCTATTCATCCTCAGCAAGTGTCCGAAGAATAGGCAGTCACTGTCCATCTGACAGATAAGACTGCTATTTCTTTCAAACTCGAATGGAGACAGCCTTTGATGATCTCGAGATGTGAGTACTATTGTTTTATCAGCGTAAGTTGGACTAGTTTTTAAAGTTTAGCACATTACCGCACTATTTACGTTGGAGCCCACAGATGTTTCCATGCGAGACGAGAACGAGCGGGGGAGGGCGGGGTGTAACATCAAGTGAACAACAGTAGAGGTTCGAGTATTTATGTTATGTTGTTTGAGTTTTCTTCAATGTCGTTTTCCATAGCTTATAAATAGCAGCATCAGCAAGTGTAGCGCAATTTGCCGTTGTGACGAGATCGCTCGTGGCTAGCTAGAATCGCATTCCACATTGGTTGAACGCGTAGTTGGACTCAGTTATGGATTTCTTGTCCCTCAATGTCAGGTTGGATTCTTTAGGAATAGGGGCAATGAATAAAACTACAAAATCCCTATATAAGGCTACCCTTATACAGTCCTTTTTGGCACTAGAGTGGAGAAGGACCTAGAGCTCGAACGAGAGGCTACTATGGACAAAGGTATAAGGAGAGTTATGAGCCAAAGTGGTTATTCTTCCGAGAGGCTAACAGAAGTTGCGCATCTCTGCCTGTGAGGGGCATGCTGTTTCCATGGGCATTAGCTACTGCATTCACTTACCGAACATTTGTCTTGCCGTCACTGGTGTCTTCCGCGCCCCTGCGCGCGACAATTCCCTGCCTTCTTTCCGTCCGGGTATCATGCCGGGTATCATGTGCCTGCCGACTCTCAGCCACGGCACACCAGCGCGTTGTGATATAGTCCTGCAAAATACGACCCCTACTTCCATCCTCTGATACGACCTGCCCTCTCCATCTAACTCCTACCACATTCCTAGATTTACCCAACTTCCTACCACTTTTCCAAGTTTTTCCGGCATTTCCCGACAAATTTTTGGTTTTTCCCCAAGATTCGCTGTCGACAGGGGGGGGGTGGGGTTTTCCCCAGAACCAACTTACTATTTCAACTATCGCAAAATAGCAGCTCGTATACTTGGTCTTCTTCGGCAGTGTCGCCAACTAACAGGGAGGGGTATGTAATACCAGCTGCAAACAGTCGAACAGTAACAACCGAGAAAAATTCTTTTCCTCAACGTCGCAAATTCCTTCAACGACAAATACAATACCCAGGTCTCTCCCTCTAAACAACGAACATACGGGACCTCCCCCCTCCCTTTCGCGGTCAAATACGACCCCCTTCCGTTTTGATTAACACAACGATGGCGTGCCCTGCTCTCAACTAACTGTGGACTGCGCTTTACAGCTAAAAACTCCGAAAGATGTGACATTTTTGACTGATTTATATTTGCAGTGTGGTTGCGAGAAACACTTGAAGAAGTACTCTGGGATTTCTTGCGGAAATTCGGCAAGATGGCAAGCAGTACGGATGAACACTCTGATTTATCGCGAGAGCGCTGCGCGACAAAGCAGTTGCATAACTCAGCTAGAATGACTTCCGGTTCCGGTCCTGCCTCGACCTGGACAGAGGAAGCGGAGCTCACAGAGTGACTGTTGGGTTGTTTAAGATCTCTTATTACAGCATCAGTCATATTCAGTTATCGATATTTGTTGTCGGGTTGCAAGTAATTTCCTATTTGATCTCGTATTTGATGTGTTCTGCTGCAGTTGCTGTACATATTTTGTTCTCCAATGATTGCGGCTTTCGATAATCTTTGTTTGTTTTTCGAACGTTGAAAAACAACTGATATTTTCCGACAGATGTGATGTATACGGCTTCAAAAAGGGATGTCCTTTTTCAGAATGGCGAAATCACTGTAGGTCGTTGTTCTGCGGAAAGGTCAATGACTTCTCCGTTCATCTCGGTACCCACTACAGTTGAAACCGTCGCAATCAGTCGGGGCGGTCTCAGAGAGGCAAGGCATGAAACCAGCCACGGTCCTTTCACCTCTCGTTTTTTTCCTTCGATCACTAACCAATCGCTGTTGGTAAAGAGGAGCCAGGGGAGGGCTCACTCCGCCCCCTAAGTCCGCTCCGACTGAGTTTGACGGTATTAACTACACTTGATTAGTGGCTCACAAATGGATACCGCCATTCTTCCTCACTGAATTCCGGAGAAAAGGAGAATATATGACATGACCATTAGCCTTCATTCTTCTTTGATTTCGCCTTTTGGAATAAGGGATCGCAAGTAAAAACCTGTAAATAAACTGATTCGATTGATTTCTAGGTGTGATTTCTTGTTGGATGTCTGCAGAGATTGTCAAGATGTGATATTGAGGAGTTACTGCTTAAGAGACAGTCGTCATTTCATAGCATTGATGAATGAGAGGATCAATAGAATAAGTTGCCCCTCTCGGGTAGTAAATTGTATACGAGAAGGCTCTTACAAGGGGAGGTCGTTCAGGTCTGGTGAGCTTTCCAGCGGAATAGGCTAATTTGGTCATTTTATTCGGCTCTGTTTTAGCTGTAGAGCTGAGTACGTATAATTTATAACGTGTTCCTTAACTAGGCATGAAAAACAACGCAGAATAAGATCAAAATTTAGGTGCTTTACTTGGCATACAGGGAGGTACACTGCAGTTTCTCTAGTGGTTTATGCAGCTTCCCATCCCGCGCGCAGTGGCCATTTAGCGCCACGCTGGCCCCAGATCACGTCGGCACCATAAATAATTGTCAGAATCGTGATTAATCACCCCTGTATACGAGGTTTCAGCAAAAAAATTTTTTTTTCGAGTTTTCCTGGTGGTAGTGGACCTGACCATTTGGATGGCAGTGGCAGTGAACCCTCCGTGAGGGCCTCTGGCATACGAACCGCCAGAAATTTTACATTTTTCGCACTCTCAACCTCAGAAAGTCTTCAAAGAACACCGTGTTAGCTTCGAAGTCACTAAACCAGCATCCTGAATCTTTCTCCACTTTTACCGTCTAGGCTTTCAACAAAGAACTCTTTACCTCCTGCAAAGGATCTTGTTTCTCTCACATCAGAAGAGCAAATGGTGTGCAGTGTATGCACGCCACTTCTTTTTAAATTTTGTAGTCGTTACTTATGCGTCTGCATACTAGCAAATGAAAAGCTCCCTATTAACGATGTTGGATAACGACTTCTGGGAGGGGGGGGGGGGACTGATAGCCTCTAATTGGAGACATGGGCAGGCATCATATTACAAAAAGCTCGGAAAAATTATCTCTGTACATAGGGCTATATGATGGTCCTGATCACGGTTTTGATACTTATTTTTGGCGTGGAGGCCATCTGGGCCAGTATGGCGCTAAATAGGAACCGCCGCGCAGGGTGGCAGTGATATTAGTACGAGAGAGCCTTTCCACCAAATTGGCGGCAAATTACGCCATATTCAAAAATGAGTGTCGTATTCGTGATCAGGCATCGGATAACCGCCGTAACCCAAGTTTCAGGGAGAGTTTCTTCGATAGTATTTCGCGAGCGTAATAGTTGAGTGAGACCCCATTGTGAACCATTACCTCATAGAATGTGCCCTTAAATGGCGTATATCCGGGTCATACACATTATGGGGCACACAGGAATACAAGATCTGAAAAATGCATAAAATTGTCATTAACACGTTGACGACGAGCCGTTTTATGAATTGCCCGTAGGACGGCACGTTTTTCTTCGTAGAAACTTACGGTCAAAGTGTTTAAGAAATGCAAGATACGAGTATACGAATCTCGAATCTTTGACACAATTTAGCTTTTATTGCTCCAATCTTCCAAAACCAGGTCATTTTTACCAACTTCTTCCTCTGGAGGCAGATTTGGCTGAAAATTTGTCTGCCGGGGTAGTTTGACCTCCTAAAGATCATTATTGCATCCCCTTGGCCCAGAATGTTTGTTCTTGAACTAATTTTATGAAAAGAAAATGAAACAATTGCGCAGACTTTGAGTTATATAATAACTGTCGGACAGCATTGGGTG
>MU912511.1:19897-47181 GCA_036418165.1 Cooperia oncophora
GGCCACCCCGCCGTAGACGAGGAAGCTGACACTTACGTTGTCTTGAGGCAGGCTATCGCCTGCCACAGCAGAGAGTTCCTTTTGCATCAGCGCTTCCAGGCTGGACTTATTCAACTCGGAAGTAGGCAATGTATGGGTCGGCCACCAGCACAGAATGACGGCCCTTTACTTAAGCTTCTTGAGGCGCAGCCGAACGTAACCACCAGTAAGTTGGCAACCTCTCTAGGCTCCACCTAACCGACAACTGCCATGCTTCTCCGCACTCTCGGTTATTGGAAAAATTTTTTATGAAGGATGCCTCATGAGTTGAACCCCTCTGACAAGTCATACCGAATGACCGTGACTGAGTTTTTTTCCTTGTACACACTGGAGGAACATTTGTGAGATCTTGTGGTTGGTAGAGAGTGGTGGGGTCCTTGCGTACATCTTGCACATGTTCCTCGCAGGATCTCTCAGAGAGAAAAGTAGATTGCACAGCCAAAAGCAGATGTGCATGGGATAAAGATTTCAGTAGGTTATTGGTGGGACTTTAAAGCGGTATCTCTGGATACTAGCATAACGGTAAGGACTACAGTCCACTCTAACAACCTCACAACATGGATGACGTCACGCTTGAATTCTTCAAAAATACTCAATTTTTCTCTACCGCTCGGCAATGCGAAGACCGCATGTTAGGATCAGGCCACCAAAAGATCGTGGATCTTGATCTGAGAATGCGACCATACCCAGCTTATTCATCAAAGTTAGCAGTCTCTAACTACTACCTTTTTTGATCCCTACCGCATCCTTAAGAAGGCAAAAATTCCGAAAATCGACGTCTACTCAAAAATGAGGTCCACCTCTTCTTCTTATCATAGTTGCCGTAGTTCTATAAGAATGGAAATGAGAAGCTGTGCAAAAGAAGGGCACTAGTCCTAGTCCTTAGTGGTGATTACCTTGTAGATTGGAGATGTCTTTTAGTGACTGAAAATTTAGTCCGAAAAATTGGTCAAAGTGTCGCAGGACTTTTCGAACCAACCTAATAGTTAAGGGATAGTCGTGTCGTCTCCATCACCATGGTTTTTTGGGGACAAAAAAAAGGGAAACCTTTCTGATCAATACCTCATGAGTTGCGTTGGTTCGACAGAGAGAACAAAACATCCTAGACGTGTCTCCTCTTTTTCGCTCATTGAGGCGGGACCTTTTGGCAGACACTGATATTTGTTACGAGAGCTGGATGTCCTACGTGGGCCATGTTCTGGCATTTGAGCCAGAACGCGCTACCACACATGCATTTGATCGGTAGTTCGAAGAGAGTATGGACAAATTACTCATCCTTAAAGCACGAGGAAAAATGCGACCGGTCGCATTTTTCCTCGTGCTTTAAGGATGAGTAATTTGTCCATACTCTCTTCGAACTACCGAACAAATCAAAGAGATAGAATGAATTCTCTTTCTATCAAAGGCACCATCCTTCCGCCTGAGACACCACATTTTTTTGGTGCATCGGCTAAAGCTGTTTTTGAGGTCAGCACATCGTCCGCCCTAGGGACTCAGTTAGCCATAAAAACAGTGAACAACTGTTTACGAAGACCAATCGCTCAATAGCAGCGTGGTGTTAGTTAGATTCTCTGAATTCAGCAAACGTATTCTACCGCTCAACAGCAACGATATTTCTGTTGAATTCTCCCAGTTCAACAGAGTTCTCAGATAAAGTCTGCTCAAAAGCAGCGTTTCTAAAAACAGGAATCTGGAGCATAGTAATCAGTATGTCTCTCTTCTTCTATAAGGAACCAGTTCTTGCTAGCGCTTCTGCCCCATCCACACTACTCCAGAAATATAAAACCTATGGAGATAACTTGGAATACCCAGAAAATGAAGAGGAATTGTATGAAAAAGTAACGGCAAACGTCTCTCTTCTGCAGTCAGCGCTGACTAGAATAAAACAGCCGTATCGAACCTCCAAGAAAAAATTAGGTAAAATAGGAGAACTAGTTCGCTAACGCTAAAAAAGCATACCAGAAAGAGTTGATGCTAGAAGTACAAGAAATAGAGAAAGAGTCGCAATTTTCGCAACATCTAGCGACTGCTGAAGTTTTTGTGCATACACTCGAGGCCCAGTTGTCAGAAGCTCGAGTCAATCTAACCAAAGCTCAGAGGAACTTAAGTTACCATCATCCAACGATAGCGTGGGAGGTGACGCTACTCAAAGCACAACTGGGGCGAGTTGGTGCCATGCATCATCCGAGGACGGTCCCATTCATGATTTGACGCAAAAATGCGATCGGCTAAACTCCCAAATATCAGTCTGCCAAAGTTTTACGGCAACGAAGAAGAGTTCCCAGAATATTGGGCAGTCTATGAGTCTCTAATACACTCGAGTAACGACCTGAGTGTCATTGAGAAGATCATTCTCCTCAAGGATAGCTTAAGGGGAAAAGGCGGAAAAGGCCATCAAAGGCATACAGCCAATAGCAAAGAATTATGATTGGATCATTAACACGCTCATGGAAAAGTTCGGCAACCAACCCGCGAACAGGTCTAAAATAGTGCAAAAACTGTTTGATTTAGAAGTGGCAGCAAGCAAGGCGATAAGTTGCGACGACCGCTTAGATTCCACTCAAGCTCTTACAAACCATCCAAAGAGGCGGAGGTGGTGTAGTGACAAGTGGCGCGCTTACCACTCGCGCGGTCCTGGGTTCGAATCCCAGGTCGACACCCGCCCAGGCCAACCAAGCCTTCTACCCTCCGGGGACGGTAAATTGGTACCAGATTCGTCTGGGAGGATAAAACACTGACTTGTACATCGGCTGGCCCCCGCGAAGTCGTTGCCACTACGATTCTGAATGGAAGAAATGGAATGCGTAAAAAAGTTATTAATCAATCCCTTTGTGGAATGCGTGCCGCATCCCAAAAAGGGATTGATTAACGGCAAAGACTTTATCCTTTATCCTTCATCCTTTATCCACAGATTACGATATCAGAGTCTCCATCGACCCGTGGCGCCTTTGATATAATGGAGAGATAAATCATTCGCCCCCCTTAATCGGTTTCAAAGAGAGTATGGAGAAATTATTCATCCTCAAAGCACGAGGAAAAATGCAACCGGTCGTGCTCGCCGACCTATACCGAACTGCTATATTCGCAAGCTTCTAGGAGCATGTGTGGTAGCGGGTTCTGGCTCAAAGGCTAGAACACTCCCGCCACCTACAATTAAAATTAGCAAACATTACAAACAATATACAACAAATTGATCTTTCTTACTGCCGACATCTTCTCTTGCTGTGCCGGTTGCATCAGGGCCGTTGCCGCTTGAATGCCTCTGCTGTCCGCGGTTGGCGCACAGTAGTACGTTGTGTGGTCTCCCACACGCAGCACACTGCACGCCACAATCCTCACTTTCCGCATGCGCTGGTTTGAGGCATCGGCCACAAAGTCGCTACCTGCATACATTTCGCAACCGCGTCGGGAAAACGGTTGCATCGCAATGTCGTGTGGCCCTTCGCGATTCTGCCAGTGGGCAGAAGATGCAAGATGAGCGCGGTTCTGACCGCTTCAGCAACTCTTCGACGGCGGCCTCGAGCTGTTGAAGGCGAGCGACGACGTGTCCGATCGCTGAGAAGATGTCGGCGTTGCTCGGAGTGGCTGCGGCTTCGGCTTGATCGAGCATGTTTGAGACGTCGGACAGATCCATTTGGTGTGGCCCATTTGGCGGTGGCTTATATACAATTTTTACTCAAAGAAAAGTCCCGTTGGGGATATTGCAAACATACGATGTGTTGTAGGTATCTCAGATGTACCCATAAAGAATCTCTGAATGACTATTATGAAACATGAAAGGGATTTTTGACGTCGGGCGTCTTTCATCTCCAGCACGCCTAAGCTTTTGTAGGCACCGACCGAGCAGATGCGTATATTGCCCTGCATGGAGTCAGAACACATTTGATTGAAAACCATAGCATTTTGAACATTGTAATGATTACTACTGGTCCAAATAAGTAGATAAGACCGGTAACTGAAGTATAGTGTCAGCAATGCATAAGGCCATCTTCCAGTGACTTTTGATTGTTCCCAACAATGGCTTGAAGTCAGGGAGATGGAATTGAGAGAAGTCTAGCAAATTAATACGAGCTTCCTCCGAATTAAGGAAGAATACTGAGTCATTCAAGATGGGATAATTAAAAAGCTGACCTCTGAGGCTAAGTTTCTAGTTGGAAGATGCGTAGCATGTTTCTTCAATAATCGCCTGGTTGAAATTTAGGTTCAGATCTGTCGTTGAATTTTCCGCACTGCATCTTACTACTGTTGTGAAGTTGTTGCACTGGATTTCGGCTACGGTATTATAGTGTGAAACACAGGACACTTTTGCACGTGCTCCGTATAGGCACTCGTAACAGCCCGACAGCTCACTAACATAGGCATTGACTGCTAAATCGGAGACATTGGTCAAAATATTAGACCGCATGAGTAACGTAATTTCCTCGAATGAATCTACAACGACGTGGCTACCTTTAGAATGCATTTCTATGGAACCTGTCTTCAGAGGCAGACGATTCGAGTCCTCTGATCGTACCTGATTGGCGGAGTGCTTTGCTGCACTCGCAGGTGTGAGGAGCTTTCCCGGCGCTACAACTGCATACCATTCTGTTTTCACATTTGCTGAATCTTTTCTGTGCATCGTACCTTGTGGGACACACAACCGGTACTTGAAAGGTGTCTGGCAGAATGATTGTTTCATTCTGCGACTGGGCGAAATTTTTGTACATCGGGGAATGTGAGGGCATTTGAACAGCGACCGCTGTGACGTTCATGATCTTGACATCAGTGGCCTGCCATGGCTGTATACTGTACCGCTTGTTCTTTGGTTACCCCAAATATATTACTTGATATTTCAAGGTGGATCGAAGGGACCAATCTTGGCACTCGAAAACCTCGTATACGACGGGGACGTGTGTTGTTCTGTAGAAGACGCAAGAAGGTGTTGGCAACAGACAGCCGGACAGTAAACCGCCACTAGAATAATCACAGGCAGAATATCCAGGGTAGAATCTGGACTTACGAAGCTCTGGTACAGTATCGTTTGCTCTGAGCGTATCGCATATATTACTTGTGCACGATCCCATCTCTGCACACCTGTGGGAGCAAAATATCTTATTCTCAGGCAGATGAAGTGTACAGCCTTTACTACGCTTACCATGCGAACCGTTCGGTTCCGGAGATGCATTTCAATGCAGTGCTTCCATTGTATTTTGTTGAACAGGAGTTCTTGTCCAATTTCACAGGAACATTCTTTGTCTTGACTACAGACTAGCTCAATATGATGTCGGATCACTCCGTGTTGGCATGCGCTGCCCAAGCTAGACATGAGGAAAGTAGGCATGCTACTGTAGCAACACGACCGCCAAGAGGTAGGGCCGGTATGAATGAATTACATTCCATTTCCATTTCGTGTGTATCAACCAATTTTCCATCTGGAACAGTGGATCTTCCCTGCTTTTTAGACCGGTTGAGAAACTGCAGAGTCCAAAAAATGATCAGGACTCCTATATGATCAGGAATGATACTGCTGCTAATGATGCTAATGCACCGACCGGCCAACAATGGGGGTTGCCTATTAATGATTTCGATAGGAATTTCTGTGACACGGAGCAGAAATCGGGTGGAGAACATGAGAGTGGTTGTGTTCCGCTAATTGCATCAATCGTATATGTACGTTTGCATTAATGGATGAAGGTATTAGGTTGAGTGTCATCTTTGCAGATATATTTCTGAATGTTAGGCAATCGCTGTTGGAGCATAACTCGAATATCGCAGTAGGTGGATCGATCGTTACCTTTCCATTGTGACACCTGAGGTTCGAGATGCTGTGTGCGATCGCGGCATGCATTAATTTTTTGTTTCAAGTGGATTCTTTGAGATTCCCTCAGGCAAAGCAGATATTCATTGCTCCATCTTTCCCAGAATTTAGCCGCTATATTTTCGGAACACTTTAGCGCTTCTTTAGCTTGCTTAACTGTTTGGATCACATCTGGATCATAAGATTCGTCTTCACAGTTCGAAATGTCTGTATTCGGAAGTGAGAATGATACGTTCCCTTGAAGGAAGTCTATTGGTCTCAAAGGAATCTCTGTAATGTCGGTTGAGTCCAGTTTCGTCAGAGGGCGAGTGTTTAGTATAGCCTCTATTTTAGCAGTAGCTATACTCAACATACAAAAGGATAGCTTTTTTCAGCCAACACTCTTCATTTCTTCATTTAGGAATTTTTTGAGCGAACCGACCAGTTTCCAAACTCCACCCAGCCGTGGACTTGCTGGGGGACTGAAAACCCACTTGATACCGTTGGAAGCACAAAACGTCATTAACGAGTTGTCATCGGTGCTCTTATCCGAGCTTAAAATTAGACCCACAGTTACTTCCTATGAGGTGAGGTACACCGCGTCTGGAAATAAATCGAGTGAAACTGTTGAGGAATGCGCCAGTAGACAGGTCCTCTACTACTTCTAGATGCACAGCACGGATTGTGAGGCAAGTGTACAGACACACGTACATGGTTTCTCCGGATTTAGAAGGGAAAGAACCCATAAAATCACAGGCGGAGTTTGCAAATGGTTTTGTTATCGAAACCCTATCCGTTGGTAACGGTGGCATTTCTGGTGCACCGAAAGGCATTCCTTGCCAGCGTTTGCAAATGACGCCTTTAACCGCGTTTCTGTAAGCACTCGAAGGGTGAGGAACCCAGATTTGTCATATTACGAGCAAAGGGTGGCTTTTTGCAATATGAGCGTTGGACCCATGCTCGTCCTGCAGAACTAATTTCGTGAAATAGTCTTTATTGGAAAGATAGGTAGGGGACTTACTCAGAGGTAGAGCTAAGTTTTGTAGTGTTGAGACATGTCCAATTATACCTTCTGGATCCCGTATTATTCTCTGATTCGGGAAGCGCCTTTGAAGATCTTCAAGGCTGACTCCTCCATGGAGATTCTGTATGAGCAGTTTCTCTGCTAGATTTAAGTCAATAGCGGAAATTTGGGGTGATGAATCGAATTTTGTGAGCAGCACAGGCTTGATATCGACTACGGCTTTGCTGTTGGTTAGATCTACCCATCTGCGAAGGCCTTTACCTACTCTAGCTACTGTGCGTAACAGAGTTCTCAAATTGGAGAAGCGAGACATATCAACCAAAGGAGTGGTCTTCTTTGATTCGCTGATGATAATGTGTGACACTTCCGTAATCTCTCATTAATCGTTGCAAACGTGGAATTTCTTCACCGGTTTAAGCTGTGCAGTGTTTTCGTACGTTATCCAACGAGCACTTGTGATCCATGCGTGCTCTTTGAGTTGGGATGCTTTAAGCCCTTGCCAGCATCGACTGGATTTAGGAGTACGTACACGCAGCATGTTTGTTACGTGCACAAAGCACACGTCAGCCATGCTCTTTTCTAATTCTTCCTTCGATGCCAGTATTGTTTTGCACTGGTTTGCTAAAAGTGGCAATTTCCGCTCTGATCTTATCCAACAGAGCACGAATTCACTATCTGATGCTACGATAGAGTTTCTCTTATGAAGCAGCCATCCGTCTGTAGAATGTTATTTCCCAGACGCAGTGCTACTAGTACCCTAAGAATTTCAGTCTGAGAATCGTTTGCGGTATCTTTTTTGGCGATAGCTTGATTTTACCAATCACGAGTCGAGTAACCGTGTTGTTTTGATGGGCAGTGTAAGCACAAGTCGCAATCGCTGCCTTACTTGCATCTGCAAAAGCATACAGGCAAGCGTCAAGTGATTTTGTATTATCCGTAACCAATGCCCGCGGTATGGTTATCTCAGCGTTATTGACTGATGAGCATAGTGTATTCCATTTCTGATGGAGTTCTGAGCCTACTCGGTCGTCCCATCCAGAATGGATAGCGAAGATTTCTCTCATCAGTGATTTGCGTTCAATTACTAGGGGTGCAACAACACCGAGTGGGTCGTATATGCCATTGTTTTGCTTCACAAGCCTCTCTTTTGGTTAAGATTTGCTTCATTTCGAACTTGGTTCTCACTGGGAAGCGGTCGTTCCGTGTGTTGTAACTGACGCCAAGTATTTTTATTGCCCCTGGATTAGAGCGGTCTATTTCTGGTATGTTTGAATTGGCATTTTCTGAGATTCACATTGGTAAGTGATATAGGAGGCTGGCCGTGAACTCATTGGTATATGGCAGGAGGTGATAATAGCTGACAAGGATTAACAAGGAACTTTGAATGGGACGGACCACCCAATTCATAACTCACGTCACTGCAGCGGTGGAACGGTGATTTCAAGAAGCGATGTAGCGAGGCAGGTTGGGAACAATATTGGTGGGTGCCAGATAAGTGATAACAGCTGACAAGTAGCCTCAAAAGGGGATGGTCACTAAGTTCATAATTCGCATCACTGCAACGGTGGGATGGTGGTTCCAAGAAGTTATGTGATAACAGCTGATAAGATACCTCAAGGGAATACTCAAGAAAGGGAGCTTCAGCTCGAGTTGTAGCAACAGTGGTAGACTGCTTCCAACAGTGATTCGGGGTGGTTGGAGAACATTGGTGGTGGGAAAGAGGTTGTAATATAGCGTCCGATAAGCCTATAAGCATGGGTAAAAGTGCTCATTTCCTAACGATACGGTTGAAACTTCGACCGCTTAATTCTCGAGTTTCGACAACTAAAGATGTTTACCAGTGAGGAGTGATAAGAGCCACCGATTGGTGGGTACGTGGAAAACGGCTTCACCATTTCTACGTAGTAAGGCTGCTTAATACGTGCCACGTCGTCGTCAAGGTCGATGTAACTGACGAAACCGACACCGACGTTTTCTGCTACTATTTCACGAAGATTATATACGTATCGATCCGATAAAAGCTGCATAGCAGACTAAAGCTGCGTTAGCGGTGACTTCTTCGTGAGGACTATATACGCATCGGTTCGACGACGAAACCGACGAAACTGACCAAACCGACGTTTTCAACGAAAGCTGCGTAACCGACGACTACTTCGCGAAGATTAGATACGGATCGAGTGATATGGCAATGCTCAACTGGCACCACGTGTGCCTTGATAGAACTCCATGTGGTGTATAACCACAGCAGAGATGTTTTTAATACTCTTGGTTTTATTCTTCCCTTCTCAAAATCACCGAACTTCCTTCATAGCAATTTGCTGTCTCATTCACGTATATATCGCGATGCGGTGAACCCGAATAAGCCTCCGTGTGACAAAATTCACTCATAGTAGTAGCTGGTTCTTTTCTCCTAGAGCCGAGTTCTTCTGTATAGTAGTAGCTAGTTCTTTTCTCCTAGAGCCGAGTTCTTCTGTTCTTCTTCTGGTGCGGCAATATTATCCGTGGTTTGAACGGATGCTTTCGGCGTCCGCGGCTTCCTCTGTTAACTTTAGCGCAACTAAAACCACGGTTCTCTGACTATGGCTCTGTTTACGGTACCTCAGATACCTCGCCGTCTTTTTTCTCTGCTTTCGTTCGACGTGGTCTTTCCGGTTCCACTACTTGGAGTCTTCATTTTTATTCATAGCGATGAAGTTTCCATTGTCATCCAAAATGGATATGGTCTTTGTACAAAGAAAGTATAAACCTATCGCTACTGATGGTTATATCGACACCCACACATCATACTCCGTTTCGCCCAAGAAGGTCATCATGGAGTCATACTTCCAAGGGTTTTCCCCAGCTGGTCCTGTGTGGAAATTTCTTTTTCTTTTAATGGTATCCCTCAAATTTCTCCAAATTGACCGAGCCTCTCCCACTAAACAGATAAGTAATTCTCAGTATCTCAAAAATTTAGAGGCGTTAGAAGGAACATATTCGTACAGTCATGGCCTGCTCTTTGCATAGGCATGCAATACACGTGCCCAAGCGTTGTCTCTTCTTCCTTGTAAGTGATATCCATCCGTTTTGTGTTGCCATATGCACGGCTCCATTTCAATCATTTATATTAGTTGAGTTCGGAAAGGTCGATGACCGAGTTCGCACTATAAACAGTTAGAGCGGTTGACTAAATAGTGACAATTCCTTTGGAAAATGAATTTCGGTGGGCCATCACTCGGCTCATTCGGGAGACGGGGGATCAGATCTGAAGCAAGGAAAGGATCTTTTGGTCACAGCTGAAGCCTAGCGATTCTAAAACAGCGAAGGAAAACCAAGGACTCTCCATATAGTGAACCTTTTTATGAAGCGAAGGAAAACCAAGGACTCTCCATATAGTGAACCTTTGTAGGAAACCAGCTGTATATTCTGCTCATATATATCTATCTATCCGATTCTATCTCGAATTTCGGCAAGAACCAGACGAGGACCGAGCAAGATAAGTCTCATCCTAATGGACATCGTCACGAGGCGAAAAGGCGGCAAGAATCGTCCCGATGCTGTGAGTCGCTAGGCTTGCTCTCGTGGTGAATGCTTCGTCGCTTACACGTTTTGCTTCACTCCTGCTAGGAGTGAGCTCCACCGGGGCGTCTGTTGCGTGCGAAGAGACCGGAGTTAGGTGCTTTTCCAGCTCAGTCATACGGACGTTCATGAGATTCATCTCGAACGCAATTTTTTTGATGTCAGGCAACTCCAGCTTCTCGTTGATCTCCGTGACGTTCAACAGCATCTCAACGAGTTTCACTCCGAGTGCGCAAAGGTTTTCCGTGATCTCTTCTGTTGTTGCGCCTTGTCTAGTTTTCTGAGTATATCCTTCAACTTGTCCTCTATCTGCTCCATTCCCAGTCCTTTCACATGCGGTATCACCGCTGGCGCAAAGTCGATCTGCTTTCGATGCTGCGAGTCTGAGGATCTTGCTCCCTTCTTGAAGGAGCTCTTTCAGCAGCGTTCCGGATGCCCGTCCTCTCTTACTGACTGGTGCGTCCGTGTTCTCATGCTCAGAAATGGATGGTCTTTTCGCTGGATGGCGAAGTTCCTGTCGCCGGTGCTGTTGGCTTGTCAGCGAGTCGCTCTGCTGGATTTGCTCTGGGCTTTGGCAGCTTGGGCGGAACATGTTGCTCGCTGGTAGTTGTTGGAGTCGTTCCTATGGCTGTGCGATCGTCGTGCCGGTTGGGGCTTCTATGCCGGCTAAAATAGAGTGATATGGAGGTACGTTCTTATTTCGCTAGTACGTGTGAACATGTGGTTTTTCCTTTTTAAATAAGCCACCATTTCTCTTGCTATAGCAAATAAAGCAGGATAGCGGTATCTGTTACTGACCAAGCTGTGAAAACCTGGCACCACACCTCTCCAACCAGCTCTCTCATCAAAAACGTTGAGTAGGTGTTTATTTTGGATCCAGAAACTCCTGGATAACCGAATTGAGACCGATGTGTTCCTCGTAAAAAATTCAGCGATTTAGGTTTCTCAGCTGGTTCTAGATCATGCATCAGTGCTAACCCTGGAGAAGTGTCGAATTCGGGTAATTCAGGTACCTCCTCTAGACCTCGACGTTCGAGACCTTCCCATGGCTACTCCCTACGCAAAGCTAGATCTCCTCTTATATTGGCTGAAAAAGGAAGGCTCATATTGTCATGAAGAGCAGCATAATGGGAATTAATCCACTTATCAACAGCTGCAAAGAACTACTCACCAAATAACATTCAATTGATGTATATCTACATCTCCTGGGTCTCACAAGGCATCCTTTTCCCGTAACCTCCTGAACATCTCTGACAATTTTTTTAAATTTTTCACAGCCTGGTGTAGGAATCTTTGCGACAAAAGAAGACTGATGTTCGCACGGAGGCGACGCAGAAAACTCAGCATACTAAAGAGAAGTTCTCGAGGAACAGAAACAACAGAGGTCCGAGAAAACAAGTACGAATCGTCAAGATTGCAAATGCAGCAGTTCAGCAAACTCTTCCCGTGTGTACATCGACGCTGTAGTGAACAACTACTCAGTCAAATTTCTCCTCGATACAGGATCAGGCATCACATGAACACATCAAGGCTTTACTGAATGGAAGAAGTACCTTCTATCGTATTGTTCCTTCATATTCCTTCCCTTTTCTTCCAAAACTGCATGAGGAGCTGAAGGGCTGCTACAGAACAATGGATGCGTGTTGTGTGTTAGCTTTAACTCGATTTTTCTTCTTGGTACAACGTCCTAGACCTTCTTCGAAAACATCCGAGGAATGTTTTCTTCAACTCTTCTTCACGTCTGGGGTTGCAGTTGGCCTTCACTTCAGCAGCCATCATTTCTATGTGGTACATCAAATTCTCATTTGCTCGAATCCATTCGAGACCCAAGAGTGAGCTGTGCGGCGTCACATAGGCGTCTCCTTCAGTAGTGACACCTTTCATGGTAATCTTGCATTTAAGCTTTCCATATATCTTCATGGATCTCCACTTGTGTTCTTTCACGACTACATTGATCTTTTCCAACGCTGGAGAGCCCAGCGCTTTTCCAGGAGGTGTTAGAATTGGATGAAAATCAGCTGAGAAGGAACGAAGGCGAAAGTCTTCAAAGCCGTTCCTGGGAATCTTAACCCATTGTCAAGAAAGAAATGGACGAGTTACTATTGATGTCAGATAGATAGCGCGCCTAGCAGAACAATGACTTGACTTTACTGCGGAATACTCGTTCAGCAGTTTTTCCGGGTGTGAATTAAGTGGCAGCGTCCGGTTGAAACTGAAAGCGATGTACGAAAATTAGAATGCTTACATGAGAAAATACTTGCCTTTCAAATAAGATTCGTGTGGTCTACAATTAGTTACGCTTCGCCCCTACGACCTGAATAAGAATAGGTGCATTGCAAAAAAGACAATAAAATTGACTGACGAATACGGAGAGCAACAAATAGATGGCGAATGATGAACACGGAGAACAATTATGATGTTATCATTTAGGTAGCACATAGATAGGAATGAAGTAAAAAGTACTTATATACTGGGAACCACATCGATTCCACGTAAGCCACGTGTCCAATCGTCATGGTATTTTTCTCGAAAACTATGAAGAGGATATGTTGTATGGGAGGTTACTTAAGAAGATTGAAGGAAACAGGGAATTTGTTTAGAACCATAAAAGGAAATAAAGAAGTGATGAAAAGAATTATGGGGAAGGTGCATTTACGAAATGCAAATGATTGGCCAGTCGCCGAAATTGTCGCTTTCGTCGACAACTTCGGTTTTGTGACGATACCTCACGAGGATTAGATACCTACCGATCCGACGAAACCGACGAAACCCACGAAAGCTGCATAACCGACGACTTCTTCGCGAATATTAGATACGTATCAATTCGACGCTACGTCTGTCTGTCTGTCCAGAACTTCGGTTCTACCTGAAGAGCCACGCCAGGGTCAGGTGTCGCACCAACCGTAAAGGGTTAGTTCCAAGATGTGATACAGGGAGTGGGACGGGATCACTTCTGGTGGGCGACAGAACGTCATCACAGCTGATAAGATTAAGTGAAAGGTACATCAGGGGAGTCGCTAAATTCACAAAGAGGGGGACGCAACATCAGTAACGCGCTGATTCCACCAAACGACATAGAGGGTGAGATGAAGACATCACAGTGAGTGGCAAAAAGAGATAAGGACTGATAGGGGTGATAAGGGACATTGCAGTTGTCGTTGTTGTTTAACGTGGTGGAGCTTCTACACTACCAAGCTCGAAAGATTCAGCGATAGCGACGCTGAAGGGTGGCAAGTGGTGATATCAATCGCTAGGAATAGGTACAATCATCTTCACCGCAGTTCGTACTACTTCTCCTTACTATTATGGCAAGTATCAGAGGCCCATTGTGTGACTCTTTGATTCAGCCATCACGATGTCAACAAAGTCGTTCATGGCACATTGAACTGTGCACCCTTAGGTGCATGTAATGATATCGGAGTGGAGGTGGGGGGCGGAGGTAAGGGGCATATTGAGTGCTCGAAGAAGGGAAATCAAAAAATCAGCAACAAATTTTTCCTGAGCTTTGCCGCTGCGATATGATGATGTGTGAGGAGCTGTAGGGGCAATCGAATCAAGAGGAGGCGAATCAGCGGTTTAGAGTGAGGCAGTCTGTTCGGCAGTAGCATGCAGGTTCCCCATGTGATGCAAACTTCGACGTGCCTCTTATAGAGGTAGCAAAGCGCTGGGTGTTACACTGCTCTTCGGGTTTCCCTCAACTTCAAACCGTTCTTATATTAGGTTGGCTAATAAGTAATGGCCGTTTTTTTCAATTGAAAAATTTGTTCGAAAAGTGAAACGTTTTGCAAGCAAGTTATATATCATCTGATAGGAAAAAACTTTGGTTGAGGATATAGTTTTTGTGAATTTTTTAGTCGTTGAAGTTGGAAGTGAGCGAAAATTAGCATCTTCGACAACTGCCTCTATTTAGAAATTTCATGCTAATAGTTGAATTAATTGAATTTGAATTTGATATTCTAATACTACGAGAAGTTTGCTATTAAACGATATTAAGGACAAAGCCCGCGCTCATTTGCCATCTTAGATAGTGAATTTGGGCTTCGCATAAAAAGGACAAGGTTTAGAGTAAAACAATAGTGAAGGAAAAAGCAGAAAAAACATGCCCAATGTCCTAAATAGGACCCCATTACAATCCTAGTTTGTACGTGCATACGATGGGGAAACAGCGCTTATGGACGAGCGTTCCACGTTATTGGCTCGCTGCCAGAAATAGGTGTGGCGCCACGTTTGAAAGACTGACCTTTAATATTCTTATTTTTTCAGTGAATTCATCGTATCATTATGTTTCTTTGTTCTTTTTGAGTTTGTTTTGCTTTTCAAATTCAAAATGTTGCTATTTTCTTCCAACATTTCGTGCACTTTTGCAATACAATACTTTTTGCAATACATTTCCAGTTTTACCACTCCGCGCGCTCAGCTGACTCAATACAACCCTACGTCCGTACAAATAACGAAGGCGCTTAGATTTTCATGCTTTTCTCGTCCCACAACTTGGTTTTTCACTGAAGGGCGGCGCTTGGGAGGCGGAGTCACTGGAAAAAAGGAGGAACCACTGGACCTATTTTGCCTTATAGCGCCCCTCCCCTGCACTTTTTTGCCGCGAAAACGGTACAGGGTTGTTCGTCGCGGACCGCACTATCCTCCCGATGCCATATTTTCATCTTCGATACTTGATCGCGGACCGTTCCTTTAAGCTTGCTTGCAAAACTTTTCACTTTTGAAACAAATTTTTCGATTGAAAAAAAACGGCCATTACTTATTAGCCAGCCCACTGCTAGTGGGCTGGCTAATAACTGCTAGTGGGCTGGCTAATAAGTAATGGCCGTTTTTTTCAATTGAAAAATTTGTTTCAAAAGTGAAAGTTTTGCAAGCAAGCTTAATATCGTTTAATAGCAAACTTCTCGTAGTATTAGAATATCAAATTCAAATTCAATTAATTCAACTATTAGCATGAAATTTCTAAATAGAGGCAGTTGTCGAAGATGCTAATTTTCGCCGACTTCACTTCCAACTTCAACGACTAAAAAATTCACAAAAACTATATCCTCAACCAAAGCTTTTTTGATATTCTTATACTACGAGAAGTTTCCTATCAGATGATATATAACTTGCTTGCAAAACGTTTCACTTTTCGAACAAATTTTTCAATTGAAAAAAACGGCCATTACTTATTAGCCAACCTAATATCTTAACTGCGATCATTAATTGAATGGTGCGGCCTTGTCCCGGTTAGGAGCCAAGAATTGTGCGTGAAAGATGGCCGATGCAGAGCTATTCTAAACTTATTTTTCTATGTTTCTTCAAAAAAGGCTCTGTAACCATTTGTCGTGTTCTGCGCATTCTAGCTCTGTTAAGGGAAGAACGTGTGGCGGAGCCAGGCCGGCAAGGTGATGCTGGGTCATGACATGGAGGGGATGAGCGCCCGGGGACAGCTGGACGGTGAATGAGCAGATTACCTCCCATTGTTAGAACCGTCCCATTTTCTCCTTCAAATGATTTGATTCCCTTCAATGAAGAAGCCAGCTGGTGCAGAACCCGCTCAAGCATGAGTCGTATCCGTAGGAAGCCCTTGACCGAATAAGATGAGAAACACTTGTAAGATTCTTTTTTGACTATGAGATCGTCATAGAAGCATGCGCATGCAGGAACAAGTGCTAGCGATACGTGAGAAGGTGGTACTTCTGTACTTAAGACTTCGAAGAAAAGGTTAAACCTAGAGGAGGAGGGAGATTTAGGGTGAGTGAGTCACCCCATGCACTTCCTTCGCCTTCGCTGCACGTATCTTCTTTTATATATTCAAATACTCGACTTACTCCGACTTTTCTTTCATCTCAACTTATGGCCAAAGCGCTTTGACCGAAAGCATCATATCTGCTGTTTTGAACATATGATTATTACCGTGTAAAATGGCGGTAAGATGCGTTGATCAAGTCTCCAGATCAGAGAATATCTGGTCATGTTAAGCATTCGAATGTAGAAAGAAGAGATTCGTGGTGGAGCCACGCCCGCCCGGCTAACTTGGGCCGCATCACGGCAAAAGGCGCTCCGGCCAGCCAAGCCGGCATTCAGTGTACCTACAACGACGAGCAGTCAAGAGTATGGCTGCCTATGCACTATAATAAAGTAAGAGGGGGCGCCTTGTGCCTGAAAACGCGCTCCGCCCACTGTAGGTGTGGGCGGCTTGGGCGTGGCGTGGTGTGGTCTCGAACACACCACGCCACACCCAAGCTGTCAAGGAAGAGTGACAAAACAAAGGTGAGTAGTACTGTCCACGAAGCCATGGAGTTTTGCGTAGCCAGGCTCTCAAAGAGTTAGGATGTGCCACGGTATAAAATGCCGGGTGGTCATTCTCACGACGATCGTTTTGGAAGAATGTCTTTCTCAGAGCATGCACAGCACATCGACATCGTGGCTACCGATTTCGATCATATGGATATGCTGAAACAGGAGCGCATGGCTCCTTCAATCGTGGAAAATCCTCACGCGCTAATTATCGTCATCATGGGTATTGTTGAGCTGAGTGGAGCAACTACTGATTTGTGGAGGTGAAGCATGTTAGGGACCCTTCCCCCCCCCGCCCCCTTAACGGGTAAGTCCCGTGAGAACATGTTGAAATTCGTTTTCCTGTGTCGCGCGTTTTGGAGCGCACAGACGTGGGCAGGCGGGAAACATGTAAAGGAGAGGCGAACTGCGACACTCATCACCTTGCTGGCCTGGCACCGCCACACGTCCTTCCCTTAACCCATTCGTGACAATGTCCGCCACTGGTGGTGGACACCGAAATGTCCACTTCGGACCATGTCCACCATATGTGGCGGACGGGCTTTTGATGAAATTTTTAGAAACAGTTCGAGTTCTTCGAGGAACTTTTCCCAGTGGTACAAGTCTTCATACCTTTGTTAATTTATGCAAATAGTGGACCAACGAGATCTTCAGATATAAGGGTCCCAGGCACGATTCAACTAGCAGCACCTGAGCCCAAAACCTCTAGAAAAATTTCTGCTGAAAAATTGCCGGTAGGGGTTACTCAGTGCCCCGATCACGAATGTGACGTCCGTTTCTGGGGCCAGGCACTGTCTGACGCCATTTGGCACCATCAGCCGCTCATTTGGCACCACCACTTTTTCATCAAAACGAGGCACCAGAATGGTGCCGCGTCGACTCACCACTACCTTTTTTCACCAAACTTCAGGGAAGTTACATACTAGGGCTTTTCTTTGGTCTGGTCACGAATATGACGTTCACTACAGGTCCCAGCGCCAACTGGCGCCAATGGGCGCCAATTTGGTGCTATCACCTCTTCCACCCAAATTGATGGGAACTTGGATACTAGGGTTATTCGCTGTCCTTATTATTGATATGACATTCACTTTTAGCAGGAACGTTAGAGGGCACAAGGGTTATCAATGCGATGCTGGCGAGCTTGCTTAGGCGGAGGGAATCACTCCTCCTCCTAGCTATGTACAGCCTTTTCAGGGCGCTCGTGCCATGTAGCGCTCTGCAAAGGTAAAAACGATGTCTTATCTGTGATAGGGCTCCCCCCCCCAATGAGCTCGAATGCAGAACAGCTGCGACTTCAGCGAAAAAAAGCGACGGCGAGTGCAGGTGGATCCTAGCGCCGAATAGCGCCGGTAAAACTATAGGCACTGTCAACCCTTTACTGCCTCAGACATCCGGAACCAAGCCAACTTTCGACCAACTTTCTTTCTATGTGGACAGACTTGGCTTAGCAGTCGTTTCCTGAGTTGGTTTGACCTTTTGAACACGAGTACCACTTCCGCTCGGCTCAAAACCTCCTTGCCACCAGGAGGTTTTGAGCCACCTCAATATGTCAAATCACCTCAATATGCAAGCTTACACGGGTTTTCGAGGGAAAGACTATAGCACTAAATTAGCGCACACTGGCGCCAAATGTCACCGGAGGACAGACGAATGTCATTTTTGTGACCTAAGTTCAGTAAAAATGGAGATTTCGGGAGCAGAAGGTTGAACACTGCTAAAATTTTTAGTAAGGGGTCACGAGGGACCGTGTCCACCACTGGTGGCGGACACTTGCTGAGAGCTCGCAAATGCTCCGGTCCGAACGAGCCGTTTTCGAAAAACGCGCCTGGTCGCGAATGGGTTAACAGAACTAAAATACGCAGAATATGACAAATGGTCACAGAGCCTCTTTTGAAGAAACATAGAAAAAAATAAGTTACGAATAGCTCTGCATCGGCCATCTCATGCACATCTGCTAATTCTTGGCTCCTAACCGGGACAAGGCCGCATCATTCAATTAATGATGGCAGTTAAGATATGAGAATGGTTTGAAGTTGAGGGAAACCCGAAGAGCAGTGTAACACCCAGCGCTTTGCTACCTCTATAAGAGGCACGTCGAAGTTTGCATCACATGGGGAACCTGCATGCTACTGCCGAAAGACTACCTCACTCTGAAACCGCTGCCTCGCCTCCTCTTGATTCGATTGCCCCTACAGCTCCTCACACATCATCATATCGCAGCGGCAAAGCTCAGGAAAAATTTGTTGCTGATTTTTTGATTTCCCTTCTTCGAGCACTCAATATGCCCCTTACCTCCGCCCCCCACCTCCACTCCGATATCATTACATGCACCTAAGGGTGCACAGTTCAATGTGCCATGAAGACTTTGTTGACATCGTGATGGCTGAATCAAAGAGTCACACAATGGGCCTCTGATACTTGCCATAATAGTAGAAGTAGTACGAACTGCGGTGAAGATGATTGTACCTATTCCTAGCGATTGATATCACCACTTGCCACCCTTCAGCGTCGCTATCGCTGAATCTTTCGAGCTTGGTAGTGTAGAAGCTCCACCACGTTAAACAACAACGACAACCGCAATGTCCCTTATCACCCCTATCAGTCCTTATCTCTTTTTGCCACTCACTGTGATGTCTCCATCTCACCCTCTATGTCGTTTGGTGGAATCAGCGCGTTACTGATGTTGCGTCCCCCTCTTTGTGAATTTAGCGACTCCCCTGATGTACCTTTCACTTAATCTTATCAGCTGTGATGACGTTCTGTCGCCCACCAGACGTGATCCCGTCTCACTCCCTGTATCACATCTTGGAACTAACTCTTTACGGTTCATGCGACACCTGACCCTAGCGTGGCTTTGATCCACCCACCTTCGTGCAAGTCCAACTACTCAAAGTGTGAGCCACGAAGTTTTGAATCTGGCAGCTGCACATGAACACGATCTTTGTAAATGAAATGCGGCGCATTATCAGTCAAAAAGATAGCGGTATCATTTCGATTCTGATAACATCACATTTCCGGACAGGCAGGCGTAGCGAACGATAGGCGCAATTTGGCGACGGGGGGGGGATTTGTATTATCATTGCTTCCCTAGTTCCGGTTTACAAGTCTCACTCTGGCGAAACCTGTGAACTCTTGTGAAGCTGGAGCAAGCTCATCTAGCCATCATGGTAAAACCTGTCAACTCGAGAAGAGGCTGCCTAGATAGGTCGACACGTCGATGGGAAGTAGCGAAAGTGCAAAATGCCCCCAGCCCGTTGTCAAACGCACCCAAACGATACATAGTAGATGACTAGAGGTCCCACAATCCAATAGCATTAGCTCTATTTTCATTTTACACGTGTCCACAGGTTACACGAAGGTAAGATGTATGCAGGGGGCCAAAAGTCACTTTTCTTCATTGACTTTCGAGGCGCTATAAGTTACACTTTATTAAATTCTGACATTTTTACCACCATATTAAAGAGCATATTAAATACTATCATGACACTCCGCCACAGCCTTCTGGACGAGCGCCATCGAGAGATTCTGGCACGCGACCGCGATGTGGTGCCTGAGATCAGCGAGATAGTCGATTTCTCCGCCACCGTAGACCACCCTATTGAACTCCGCCCGAACCGGGTAATTGAGGGGATTCAGGTGACCTACTTGGATATTCCATCTTCTTTAGGTACTCAGCCCCTTCTTCCGCTAGGCGAGTGTTTCTCCAACGCCCTTCGATTTCATGTGGTGGCACCCAATGCTGTAGCAGTACAAAGTTTCCAAGAAGGTACGGGCGACCACATGTGAGGAGGATATTCTTCACGAGTTGCCCAATGTAACCGCCAGCGCTCACCTTCAGTCCGGGGTCCACGAAGAAAATATTGGTCTTTCCATTCCAGGTTCCGGTCCATACCATCAACCTTGGCGACTGTGGTGAAGATGATGTCCTAGACCGTGGCGACGTTGTCGGAGCTGTTCGACGTTGAAGTTCTCCAGTCAGGCTGCGACTGGATGACTTCATATTTTGGTGTACATGAAGGTGATGGGCGAGAGCCAGCTCCTGCTTATAGAGGAACATCTTGGGTATCTTCCGCCCTGGTACTCGTATCCACGTCCTCTGTCTGGGCAGCGAAAACTTTGCTGATATGTGACTCGGTCGAAGTGACTTTTTTTGCCCCCCCCCCCCCCCTGTAAGTTAACAAGATCTAACAGCGAAACTAGCGATCTAGGACACTCTCCCCCCCCCCCCCCGTATGGCAGCCAGCACCTGAGCTGTGACTTTCCTCTGACGTCCTTACCAGAGAACGAACCAGAAGTTAAATAATTCTCTATTTTGATAGCGTGTCTAGAAATACTTAATAATGTATTGAGATGGGCAGTAAAGTACATCGATTCAGCAGGAGGACAGTAATAAGCAATATCGTTCCCCTTCTTATTCTAACGACCACTTTATGATCAGTTCAGTCCATCTTCCGAGCACTTCGCAGTAAAACACATCTAAAAACATGCTCCGACTGTTTGAACTCTCTCTAGTCGTCTTACCGCTTTCCACCGCACTCAAAGTGGGCTTCCTTAGTGATGGCAACGAGGAGAAATCTGTACTCAATGAGTGTATGAAAAATACCTCCGTAAAGTGAGTTTCATAGATCTATTCCTTCCTAACAGTAAGATAAAACCTTCAACTGTACCGTTGCGCAGGTTTTTCTGTCTTAATTTTAACCACGATTCCATCAATTTGAACCTATCTAAAAGACACGGCTTACTTATAGTTGAAAGCCGCTTGCGAATGCTTTGCTCTTATCGTCCAGCTTTTATTCATTCACCTCTAGTCTCTCGCATTCCATGTGCCCTCTCTACTCTTGTTCCTTTTTGTGCTCCCTTCCTACAGAAAAATCATGCGCAGAGAAGACGATCTTATGGGAGAGTATTCAAACGGTAGGTCCGTATTTTTCTTTACTGGCGGTCCATTGGTGCATACGCAGCTGTTTTTGACTCTCACTGTGAACATCTTGCCATAACGGGATGTGTTTTGAAGGAAGTTAACCTAGTTATAATCTCTAGATTCTAGACACTCCGAAGTTTTAGAGATTGGTTTCATCTTGAGCCCACTGCTTGTATGTACACTCCTTATCCCTGAGCCAGAGTAGCGTCATTTGAACATGGCACGGAACTGGTTACTCGTGGAATATTCCAGTCTGGGACAACTGTCATCTTGTTCTGTGTTGGAGACACGACAACAATTGTGTCAAGATGAAAATATCTCACCAGAAGCATAGACACCTTCAGGTTAAATTGAAGCATGCAGCTGCGCCGATCTCGGGGATTTCGAGTACACATGATAAGGGGTGACGTGCACAGCATCCGCTCCGGGACCCAGAGCTGTGATTCTACTCTGCCTCGCGAGTCAACCCACACCGCGATTCCACGGCTCGAAAGTAACCCTTCACTCCCAAGAGATAGTAGTCGCCACATCTGGTCCTTCGTAAGCAGGGCCAAGCTATTGCATAAAGCTCATACTTGCTGATAACGGTGACTGAGTTGTGAACATACTACCATACTACTGCCTCTACCTCACAGAGGACTCAAGAACACCTCACGCTTACCGGGCGAATGCTCCATCCGTTCCTGACGAAAATTTGTACAGTAGCAAACAGGCGGGGCGGCAGCAGGAAGGGCGGAATAAGCTCGCTCTCTGCTGCCTTTTTTCACCATTGGCGATCGTTTGATTTTAAAAGAATAACCACTGGTGTCGACTCCTCAAGTGAGTTCGTTCGATCCGTCTTGAAACTTCTCGCCCGATAGGTATGTTGCCAACCCTATACATAATTGTATCAAAGAGATCCTTTTGCAGCTGTCTGAGAGTAGCCACGCTTCGTTTGTGCCGCTCTGGCTCATTCTGCTGCGCTAGTTGACTTTGTCTGCAGGTCTAACAACCCAAATGGCCTTTCAATTCTACTAACTCAAAGCTGTCCTCTATGTTCTGTTCTCTGCCAAAATGTGGAATGCTATTCTTTCATCCAGTCCAGCAAAATATACTCTTTACTCTTCACTTCATAGTGTTTCAGGATATTGAGAATTCCCGCATGTCGCAATTTCAATGGTCCTCGACAATCTAGTACGACTGCACTTTAGCCATCGAGTCGATGCCTTTGTGGGAGCTTCATGTGATGATGGTAACTGAATTCTTCAGTCCCTCGTTCTCAAGCAAGTATTTATCCAAGAAAACTCTAAAAAATGAAATTTTGGTACTTTATGGGCGACGTTTTCACGTGACCATTACGTAGCCTAACGCCTTGTCAATCACCTGTTGTGTCTACCGTTGACACCGTTACAAAATAGACATATGAGAACAAATGAGCGGATCGAAACTTAGAAAACGAAAAAATGGTCTGGAATAACTTTCTCCGACAAAACTGCAGTAGCGAAGAAACCTGGAAGAAGCCGAAAATGGTTTTAACGCAATTTCAAAGAATTTATTCCCTTCTGAACTAACGATGTTAGGAGCAATGTTCAAAGTCTAATGTAACAATATACGTAGTACTTGGTAGGGCGAACTGGGCGGGGAGCGAATGGCACAGTATTCTCCAGATTGGCGCTCTCAGGGTTCGCTGAACCGGCTCTTCCAGAATTAGCCATACCTCTTATAACTCCGAGGTGGTTCATTCTTTTCAGGCATGTGGGAGAGCATGAAAACCCCGGAGTTCCACATCGGCTGCGCCACGAAAGTCACTGCTTGAGCCATATCATGCCGATATGTATCACGTTCAAAGCCACTTTCATTCCCAATGGATTAGGAAAATTGCTGGTGAAAAAAGTTCATTCGTTTCCAAAAAACAATGATACTGTAATTTTTCGCACCGTTCTGCCGGTATGCACAGAACTGGGAGGTTCCTCGGCCCATGTGGGGCATAGTGGATGGTCTTGACTCCAGACCCTTTTAGCCTATTGGGCGAAGCTGGTAGCTTATCCTATATCTCCGGGTACCCTTTTTCTCCACTCCTCCTCCCTCAGTACGTTCCACAATCCTCTGTCCTCCTCGGTGCGTTAGGTAGTTTGAAAATGTGCCCAACCCCAGCAGGGTGACCAACTGCGATAGTCTCCATCATTCACAGCTAAATTTATTCTACCAAAGTTGTTCTTGAAGTTTTTTCAGGCGTGCTCATTTAAAAAAGCTTTCATCTGCAGGATGAGGAAGTCTGACAGATCTGTACAAAAGTGCGAGACTTTGACATGATCCAGATTTTTCCGCTACAGTGTGTCTATGGAGAAAACTCAAAAAAGGGAAACCAAAGAATGCGAGGTTGACAAAGGATAGCTATTCAGAGTCGGAGACAGTGTCTCGATTGGCATTCCGATGGGGTAAGCCGTACATATCCACCAGCGCTCGTTCATCACAAAGGAAAGGACCAAGTACGATAGCCATGGTGCCAGATTTCCAACGAGGTTTGGCAAACGCATTGCTGGCATTGCTGCGAGAAGCTGGAGTGCAACAGGTATGTGAACTAAACCAGCTATGATTTCGAAAGGGCGGATCTCCGACGGAGGAATCGCGCTTTCTTTTTACTATATTTCATTTGCTACTACTGTTTCGCGATAACAGTGCTGTATTTGAGCTCCACATTCGTGTTCAGTAATCATCTTCAGGAACTCCACGTTTGATGCAGGGCAGCATCACACATGGAGCATTATGGACCTGATTTCTGGCAGGCTGTCTCCGTAATGAACCCTTGACCTGGCTTCCGTTCTATGGAGCAGTGTTGACACCTTTGCACTACTCAATGCAGACTGACATCCCGCTTTCAACCCCAACCCTGTGGTCAAATACGGTCTAATATCCATCGTTGAGGAAGATGGTGCCCCTTGCGTCTAAAGAAGGCTACCCGACAATAATCCGCCCACCTCACTTGAGAATTTAATTCCAGTATAAATTTAGATACTGCAGAAAAAACGTCGCACCGACACCTTGCCGTTTTAGATGACCTATGACTTACGCAAAATTTTACCCGTCTTAATGGTCTACATACCATGGTCCCGGACCTCACGCAGTCTTGTTCGCTGCGGATGGTGGGGCGTGTAAAGGGGGATGTGCATGGTGCAGGCCAGTAGATTTTTTTTCCTTTTTCTCGTCAGACGAAAAGACTGTATCGTATCGTTCGTGTCAGCCGCTCACCACCTTCAGCAACTGGTCGTGGGCGGGATGGTGACGCGCCAAACGCAGCCTCACTGACATGCCCCATCGCAACGACCAGCGACAGTCTGAACGTTGTTCAACAAAATCTCTCGCAATCCACTGATAACAAAACAAGAGATCTAAAGTAGGCTCCTCTTTACCAGCTATTTTTGTGTTGTTCTTGGTTGTTCTCTATTAGTGGTTCCCTTTGCAGCCCCGCCCGTTCTTCGATTTTCAAGATTCTTGGCTTAGCAGTTTTTCAAATGTTTGTTTCAGGCATTGGTTGTGTTCTCAGAAGAATTCAAATTAGCAGCGGATGCTGTGTCCAGAGCTTTGAGGCAACCTGTCCAAAAGGTTTTGTTTCCTCTTGAAGCAGACCATCGCTGGCCAGAGTACAGTGAAGGTTTCCATTTTTGTGTGGAAGCGAAATCCAGTCTCTCAGTTTAGATCCTTTTCCGTTATAGTGGTTATTGTTTTGTTAAACAGCACCCAACGTCTGCTCATGTTGGAAGAACTATTTCAATCTAGTGAGGCTCTTTCGAAATTTCTAATCTACGACGATGGCTTGTAAGGATCTTCTTTCTACGATTCTTATTTTATGCACAGTTCTGCGACGGACGGGGGGAGGGGGGCATTTTACTAGTTCCGGTTTACAAGTCTCACTCTGGTGAAACCTGTGAACTCTTGTGAAGCTGGAGCAAGCTCGTCAAGCCATCATGGTAAAACCTGTCAACTCGAGAAGAAGGCTGCCTAGATAGGTCGACATCGATGGGAAGTAGCAAAAGTGAGAGATCGCTGAACTGGGCCCTTATTTTACTCGCAAATATATTTCTCTGAAATTTCCTTGTTTGAGCTCACCTTCTTCAGGTCGAACTCGATGGATTTTTACGAAGACTTGGAAAATCTATTATTCTCGCATTCCTATAGAGAGATTGCGATGGAAGATTTCATAATGGTTAGAATCTGAACAGCGGTGCACCGAAAGACTCTTTTTCCTGTTTTCTAATGCTCCCTATTTTAGTTCCAATCTGTCTATGGTTCGGAGATCAGGAATTATGCCATTGATAATAATTTCACCGTAAGTTAATCTTGAAGTTATAGCATTAAATCAATTCTCAAGTGGCTGCCATCCATTAGCACAGGTCTAATGATCGAACTGTTCCAAAATATCCAGAAGCGTGTAGCGTGTTGCATTCGCCAAAGATTCCCTACACTTTCTTATCGCTTTTGACCAAAGGAAAAATATGAACCTTCGTACTCATCTGCGAGAACGGCCAATTCTATGCACGATTCTATGTGCGAGAGTGAAGACGATGGGTTCACAGCTGCAGTAGCGATTTCCTCTCCGTTTGGAAATGCAGAGAACGCTGGAGCGTTGTTACACCCATGTGCCGTCCCCAAGAAGCCATACTTGCGTCGATGCCAAGGTCCCGCCTTGAAACATGTGCGCAGCGGTAGAAAACAACCAGAAGTGGAAGAGCGCTGACCAGAAGTGCGTTTAGTCATGCTTGGATGTGTGGCCGGAGGCATGGCGGGCCGCAGTGTGAAGGCTTGAATATCGCCTCTCTCCAGCTAGGTTACTGTGTACTTTTGAGCGGAGAAAGTGAAAAAGAGTGCAGCAGCGAACTCATTCACGTGGCACATGACAAGGACTATTATTCACAAGAGTGAGAGTGGACCTTTTTTGGATGCTCTCAATGCCTGGGCTCTTGAAGCTTGTTGGTGGGGATGTAAATCCACCAGTGGTTGCAATTATGATTAGCTTCTCAGCCAGTCAATTCTTCCCAAATTCTTACGCTTCAAACTCAGCTCGAGAAAGCGAGCAGAAACCATGGTGCACCGCTACGTCTGAAAATCACAGGTCTCTGTCTGAAACATTATAGAGATACGCATGTTCAAGCAAATAGGAAAATGTTCAAGAGGGAGAGATAATTTAAGCGTACTTGTGTTGAGTGGTCCCAAGAGCAGTGCAGAAGGCAGTAGGAGACAAGTGACTCTTTCAGGTGAGTCGCGGATTGGAGAGCGGCCTACTCCTATGCGATGTCCTGTCAGTCTTGGATGGAACTGATTCCGAAAGTCTCCCAGAGGCTTTCGAACAGGAATATCTAGGTAGTAGAGGAATGCTCTTTCATATAGATAGTTCTTTGTAAGGAACTTTTCTAGGTCTCACTGGACCTATTCTCTTCGCGGAAGATGGCAATCGTCAACCATTTTTTAATGTGCTTACATGGGAGGATGAAGAGCTGTTCTTGAAATTGAGCGTCATCCCACAAAAATTACCATGCAACGAAACGTCATTTGCGAATTGCACCATCTACGTGGGTGATACTCTTTTCTTCCTGAATAGCCACCGTCACGAAGCTTCCGTTTGTGAGGCTCATCGAAGAGATTTCCAGGTTGTGCAATACGATTCCTTCCCACATATCCTTTCGTCACTTCGAAATCAAAGAACAGTC
>MU912512.1:3477-32036 GCA_036418165.1 Cooperia oncophora
AAAAGAGGTTGTTCAAGTTCATCTAAAGGGAAAAAGGCAAGATCCTCTCCGTAAATCAATTTTTTTGGGGACGGCACATTCTACTTCCAATAAGAATCGCAGCAGCTTACTGACTGCTATGTGCTCTGCACATCCACTTGTGAAAACCAGCCCGTTGTACACGTCCGTGCTCATAACCTCCCACACAAACCTGGTGCCAGTTTACCGTTCCTGGAGGCAAAAAGGCTAGCTTGCCTGGGCAGGATAGGGGATTTGACTCTACACAGCGCGAGGGTAAGCGCGCCACTTGCCACTACACCACTTCCGCCTAAATATTCCTTTATTCCAAACGGACATGTGATCTCCTCCCTCCGTAGACAGTTCGAGTCTCCTCCGGACAGCTAATAATAATATACATTAAAATAAACACCTTTCCAAGTTTTTAGCCTACTCATTACTTTTGTCAAAGCGGTGATTACCGTAATCATTATTATGTTGACCCACCATTATTTCTCACTTTTACATTTTACATGATGGTCGTCGCTACAGTAGCCTTAAAGCTCCACCCTTTGTTTCCGTTTCAACATCGTTGCCCATGAACGGATCTCTATTGCTCGTTCCCTGCATAGCACTCGTCGGCACAAGTCGTGCTGTTCTCCGAGTCCTTCATCTTTCTACAAAGGCACATAAGATCCCTCGGCAAATCAGGTTTTTCAGATCAATGCCTGACTTTGGTTTCTACTACTACTTGGTCGTCTGCTCATTTGCTGTTGTGCTCAACGTATTCATAATACTAGCTAGCACTAGACCGTATATAAGGTAAGTAATTATGAAGTGATACCTGGAACTTTATGAAACCGCCAGTTCAATTTAAGATCGCCTTCGCCCTTTATGAATTGCTTCATGCTAAATGTCGCTTATTAGGAGATGGAAGAGGGAGAATTTCTAAGGGATAACCACATGTCTTGAAATGCGGAACCCCTTTCGCATAGACTAAAAGTGTTACCCATCTGGGGGTCTTCCTTTCCTAGCTTTGGCTAAAACCTTGATCTTCCAACAGTAATCCCTGTACGACCTGTGATCCCACTGATCATCGAATTGATCGAGCGGGGGCGCTACCTCCAGCCTTCCTGCAACGTGCTAGAGCTGCCCAGTGGGCTCCCTGAGCTCGAGGGGGCACTACGAACCTCATACTATTCGTTCAGAGCTCTCCCCAAGTCCAGTGAAGTCTGACCATCGAGCAGGCAGTAGTTCAAACAGCAAATGCTGAAAATAAAAAAGCATCGAAAGAATGGTCTGGGGACCGCTACCCGTGAACGTTTGGTCACTGACGTATTTTGGCACACAGAGCAACCCATATAAAAACTGTTGGCCAGCTTCTACGCTCAAACGCCCTGAGATGCAGCAGGCGTGGCTGCGTAGTTGAGTTAAACGTGGTGGGGGCCAAGGTTGTGGTGAAATATTTCATTTTGAGACAGTTGTGAGTATGCCTTTGCCCAAAACAATATCGTCCCAAAGTAAAACATCCCACGAGTAAGTCATCTCAAGCCACGTTTAGATGCCACGCCTACTCCGTGTCGGGGATAAGGAGTGTATGTTTTGTATGTTTATATCACAGTCAGGGTACAGCATCGTTGTGCCAAACCCATGGGGGGGGGGTCGTACCTGGCCGATGGAGAGGGGGGGGGGGTCGTAATCTCAAGGGTCACTCAGAGCCGAGCAATGGTTCGACATTTCAGTTGATAGTGGGAGTGGAGCTATGGAAGTCAAGATGTTTAAAAAAAAATGAAGTTTATTATGAGTGTATTCTTTACAGCTTTAAATGCTACGTTTAACAGCCCTCTTTTCATGGGAAATCCCCAAGAATGGGTTCGTACTTGGCCGCGGGGGACGTGGGGAGTATCGCAAAAGTAGGCTCGCTAGGCATCAAACAGTACAAAGGTGTCATTGCTAAGGGTAATGGAACGGACGGAAAGCTTCAGAAGACCCGGATGTAAATAGGAATACAAAATAATAAAAGATTTATTAGCAATATAGCAAGAATAAATAAATAAATAAGTGTCAGTTTATAGCATGAACTCGTAAGTACGTAGATGACTAAATAATACGTCTCAAACAGATTCGTGCGTGTTGTCCTTTACAAACCCTAAACAAACATCTGCTTGCATGGATAAAAGCACCTGAAATCAGAATTTACACCTTTCCACCACCTCTGCGTAGGAGCCTAATGCACGGCGCACGGTGGCAGCGGACCAAATCGATCAGAGATAGCCGAGCTTCTCTTTCACTCATTTGAAGGGAAATATGTGTTTTGAAGGCACACTGAAGTTTCCGAAGGTGTATCCTCACAATGGCACATAAGGAGTCAATTTTTCGGGTGGGTCAGAGGGTGGCGCATCTGTGACCCATCTAAAATATCCTGAACTAGTGGGTCTTCAGAAAAACTGTAAAGCTTATTGGAAAGAGAAAAGATGGAGGGGTTTCAAGACGACTTCAGTCCTGATGAAATTGCGTTTGAACGAAGCAGTCCTTGTGTGAATCATGAAAACCAGCTCGCGATTTACCCCTGGCCGAACCGTGACCCATCCGGAATATTTCACCAACGGGGGATTGTTCAGTTTGCAGCTAGGTAGAATACACAATAGTAGAAACTTTGCCGTTGCATGCTGCTCACCATCCTCAAAAGCTCCGCACCTAAAAAAGATATAAATCCCCCTCCTACCCCCGAACGACCGCCAGGACGTTGCAATCCAACCGCGCGCTCCAATGACGTGTTGTTGTCGCAAAGACAGCGGTCGCAGCCTTCGCGGCCTGCCAGCCTGATTGCCCTACTAAGGCCCAAGTATGGAACGATTTACTGCCGGCCTGGTTATCCTTTTTTTCATTTAGCTCTGCATTTTTTGTATTTTCCATGTTTCGCTTTGTTGTGTCGTGCATGTTTTCATTATTTCCCCACCATTCATTGAATGCACATCTGGGCCCTGACACGCTCACCTTGGGGCTATTTTTTTTACTATCAATGATCACCATTAGCCGCTATTTCAATTGTGTTCCTTGTTACAAGTTGCATGTCGATACATAGTTAATCGACACGAGCAGTATTATTTTTTGATCTTTAAAGACAAAAGTTGATAGGTTAAGGATGGCTCGTTGTTCAGCCCTTCATATTGCATGAGGCTGCAATATTTCTAGAGCAGAGCTGCGCTTTCGAGAACTCCAATTCCATTCAGGAAGCATTTGTTCTGACATCGCATCTGGTTGCAGTTAAAGCAGGAGGGGGGGGGGGGGGGGGGGGTGTACTCACCACACCGCCATTTGACACATCCCCATGCTGTACCCTGATCACAGTTTCAGAACATGTCCCAGCGTTAAGGAGAGTTCTAGCTAAATATGATCCCCTGGAAAATCGTCCTACGGTACGGCCCCACTACCAACTATTTCTCTAAACGCTCCCTAATTTCCTATCCTCTTCTGGATGCATTCTCCAGTTCCCCACAAAAACATTACCGTGGGGGCGGGCAGGGTGGAAAGGGGAGGGGTGTATATGAGAAATCAATAATCGTCTACTAATAAATAACATTTTTTTCAAAGATACACCGCCCGGGGCCCGCGCCTAAGGGAATCAGCAAATGTCGACGTGCCCCTCAGACGGTATGTGTGCTACGCATGGATGATTCAACAATTAATTGAATATTGCTAACCATAAATAACAGAACATTTAATTGTTCCAGAGGTGAGTTCAAAAATGGCGTATTCGCGTGTAGTTTTTATCTACCCGGCACATGCCCTTCTACTCTCGAGATTATCGGAACTGGTGGTAGCCGAAACTGCTGAAATGGGCGCGAGGACGAAAAACGAGGTCGCGTCATGGTGTACAGCGGAGTATGCTCTTTTGGGGCGCACGAAAGAATTCGAGTAAGATAGTTATGCTAGCGTTCCCTTCTGAATTTATCGACGAATTGACTGTAGGATGCTCGTACCCAAGCGCTTTTCATTCTTTCGACGACGAGTGTAAGGCAGGCACTAGCGACGAAAGGCTCTAATTTATAGAAGTGCTGATGTTTTACCAGCCCCATTCGAACAGCACAGGGAATACTGAAAGTACCTCTTGACCCAGTAGTCACAACGAGGAGCTTAATACCGCCTTGATCCGCCGGCAGCAGTCGTGTGGCAATATCTGTTTGATGTCGCAATCCTCGCGTACTGTCGCTCGAACATCTCTGAATTTTGCTTTACTCTGCTGAATGACGTTGCCCACCTACACAGAGGGGAACTTGACGCGACGAACTACGTAGCTAAAGAGCTAACCATAAGCAGAATGAAACGGATGGCATGATGAGGATCATTATGGATGAGTAAAGAAGACGGAGAGCATCTCACTGCTCAGCGGCTCACACCTCTTAGATGGCTCATTTTAACGGCTGTCTACGCTTCAGACACATGGACCCCTGCGAGACTAGATGAGCATGCTGCGGATGCGAGAGTGTAGTGATCCTCGATATGGCATAATATATGGCAAAGTGTGCAAGGGGAGAGAAACATAGGATTCAGTTAATGAAGCAAATTCAGAGCCGATTTTACTGTGATGGGTTGTGGGAAGGGTAATAGTTTGGTCAGCCAGATGATATGTTAATCTACTACAAGTTTCTTTGTTTGTAGTCGCGTTTGTTTTTTTTCCTGCCAGAGTAATGAAGAGTGCCATGTTATCATTTACCACTCTGTAACATATCAGACTTGTGCCTGAACTCCCGATAATTCTATAATATATCAGACTTGCGCTTGAACCTCCAATAATGTATGAAAGACAACTCACGCCAAAGACAACTAAGAGGAGTTGCGGAGTGATTTCACTCCTCAGTACACCTACATATACCTCCCCAAACATCACGCCAAGTGGACCGCACTTTCCGCATGCGGTGAACGTTATCCAATGAACTGTTGAGAGCACGATGGGTGAAGAATCTCCCTACAAGCAAATGAAAAAGGGAGTCCAAAGCTCCGAACTCCGTCAATGATTGAAGACCAGGGACGGTACCGTATCTGCTAAGGAATCAATGTCTGGCGGGCACGTTGCTTCACTCTCTGGCGACTGCCGAACAACAGTGGTAACTCAAATGATTCACCGAAATTTTACGAGAATCAGGACCACGTTCATCTAAAATGCACCTACACGAAGGAAAGTCCTTCGCCCTTGAGTCCGAAGGATCCAATGGACTCCCTCATCCGACATTAGGGAAGAAAAAACTCCTCTGGCGCCTGCTCATACCAACTCATTACTTTTACTTTCATTTTGCTGAGTCACCCATGCTCAGTGATTCTATAAATTATGGTCTGAACAACGGGCAATCACGTTCACCTGGAGGTTACCAGTCTTTAGTCTTTCTTTTACTTTATTGCGGGCTTTTTAGGCTTCATTTTGAAGGATGGATGCTTCTGAGAAATCATTTTCATATGAAGTGAAGCCAGATCTCTCCAGTTCTCGCTCACTCTTTTACAGTATGGTGTGAACCTCTATACGATTTCTTCTACTTCCGTCAATGGGAGGCAGTCGTGCTCTCGATCTGCATAGTACCTTTGAGTAGGGTAATTACAGTATGCTGGAAGAACATAGCTCCATCAAACGCCAAGGTCTGGGTCCTGGTTGGTGAGTTCGGTTACGAAGCTTGAAGTTCCTAACAAGTTTGAAGAGGTTTAGACTTTACTGCCAATTTCAGCCATCATTCCCAATATTCTACCGCTGCTGATTGGCATGATTGGCAGTTCGTTGGGTGTGACAAACAGCAGCGAAGTGTATGCATTTCCACGATTAGCAATTAAATCGTATGTTTAATTCGCATTGTGCCTGTTGCAAATATTCAAATTGACCAGATCAAAATAATTCCTATTGGGTGGTAACATTAACGCAACAGGTGGAAATGTGACCTTGGAAAACCACAAATTCTGCGAAAAAATGTCTTCGTAATATAAGAACCAGCCAAAGCAAAAAAATCAGGAAAGTACCAAAAAAAGGTGGAAATCGTTAAAAAAATTTATCAAAGGAATTTTCTCATTTTTGAACTCTCACGTGGTGGTTTGCTTATATTTACTCGGTACAAGACATATGATTTTTTAATAAAGTGAAGTGCAAGGTAATGCGTGCAACATAAACTGCATTAAATTAGCTTTTCAGCTAGCTGTCAGTTATTATATATGGGGTCAACAAGGAAGTAGTTTGATTTGCACGTGCCCTTAGATGAAAACCAAACAAGTTACTTATCTTCCTCCTGTGCTCGTCAGTAAGGGAAAGAAAGAATAATGAGTTGTTACCTGATAACTTTGATAAATGCGTCACAACTTATATTAACTATTTTGTTATATTATTTATATTAATTACCATATATAATTCATAGTTACTTGTATTAATTGTATCATAATATTGATTATGCCGTTATAATTATTCATTAGAATTATTTTTGCATCACTATAAATAAGTCAAATTATCTACTGGCATGTTCCTGTGGTTTCGAATGTGGGGGAGGGACATCGCGAAGAGTCACACCCTTACTCCAGATTCGGACAAACAGGAGCTTGTTCTCTTCTGTAGGAATATATGGGAGCCTAATCCCCCCTGTAAAGGGCTGCCAAAAATACCGCTAAAATACACAATGAGCAGTTTCATGTTATGAAGCCACCAGGTATCCCTTAGCGAGCGGTTGTAACCAGAGCGTTCCCTGCACAAACGAAGTGGAGCAGATCAGCTATGAAGTTATTTAACTGCTAGAAAAAGAGCGAACTTTCCATTGAACACTGGTAGTATCCTGGTTCCATCGTTGGATAAGGAAAAGTAGCACAGTGAGTTTGATCCTTCTGAAGAGAGGTACCTAAAAATAAGCAAAATAACGTAAAATGCTTGACATTACAAATTTATTCAACGAGTAGTCAATCACTGATCGTGAGTGAAGTCAGTCAAGGAAACTGGGACCGCATCATCAAGTGAAGATTGCATCCCACTTGAACCTGCCAAGCTTTCCCCATAGCCCAAGGGCCACAAGTATAATAGTTTATGGAATTCAAAAAAACTAGCCACCAATACCCCGCTCAAGCTCACCCTAAATGCCTGTGTATTCGGTTTAAATTGCTACGCCACTCGAGGTCTTTAGGTAGAAATCTTTTTTTTGGCCTAACGTTTCGACTTGGTCGTCTTCTTCAGAGGCCTAAACGCGTTTCGAGGTTAGGAAATGAACACTACCTTACTAAGCGCCCAACCAACCCTAGCAGTTCCGATGGCGTGTTCGGAACTCAACCTGAAAGCCCACACAAGAGTGCACTCACCAAGCTTCCACCGTATATCCGCAGTCACATGCGGCTGCTAGTCAGTAGAGAGAGACTTGATATAGCGTCTCCTTTCACGTCGAAGTGAGGAGACGCACGTAGCGCTGCTACTTGGAGCTCGCAATACGGTATGAATGGCAGAAGGTCATTTGTTACTGACGGACACTAATCTCGGCTGTTCATCCTAGGATTTCTGACTGAAATCTCTCCTTCGCCAATATTGTACACTTGATTTCGAAATTGTCCCTGTCATGCTCCTCAGATTTATGCCTGCCAAGCGCTGTCGTGAGCCTATCACGTCTCATACCAGCTAGGTGCTCGTTTATTCGTACACCTAGCGGCCTTCCAGTCTCTCCGATATATGTGCGTCCACACGCCAGACATTCTATTTGGTAGATCACACCCGATTTAGCGCAATCACCGAGTCTGCCGTGTGGACAAATAACACAATCTCTAGATATGCACTGTTTATCGTACAGCCTGTTTCGAACCAGTTGCTGCTTGATGTTGCAGCTGGGGATGTTAACCAACTGAACAACATCTTGCAACTGTGCCCTAACAATGCTTCGTTGTATTGCAGTGCTTATCGTATCGGAGATAAAAGGAAGGCATAGCGGTAGTTTGTTTGGACGCGGGCCTTCTCGCATATTAGAGCGCTGTCTTCCAGTGCGTTGTGGTACCGTATAACCGTTCATAGCAGCTATCTCACAAGCTAGGCGACGTGATTCTTGACGTTCAGCTTCGCCTGTGCACATAGTCGTAGAAATCAGTGTCAGTATTTACTGGTAGAGTCTGGGTGTTTGAGGGATACATAATGGAAGCTGAGTGCTTGACGGATTTGACAAATACTTATCAGCGCCGAATCTCAACCTTTCCTTGCTCCAACCTATCTGTTTAACCGTTACTCAAAATGAAAGAGGCCATCGTTTCGTTGCAAGCAACATCATTTCTGGCGAAAACAAATGTGTTAGCTACCTTATATGACAAAGTATCCCTGTACGAGCCCATAGCATGGAATCGGTCGAAAAGTACCTTGACCTTGAAGGACTTTCAAGATCTGAAAGCTTCCACAAAGTCATAATATATGCAAAAACACTCACGAAGGGAGGTCTCTCAGGTCGTGGCGCGCTTTTTAAAAATGGTTTGTTGCTTGTTGTAGGGGTCCATACAAGGATTACAAAAATGGGTTTCATTTTTGCTATGCGTTTCTGGGGAGGTCAAAAACTGAGTGAAAACAATTTGACAAGAAAGGGCGATTTTAACCGTCTTATTGGGCTCTGTTGTAGCTGTAACTTTGAGAGTGCATAGTTTATGAGGTGTTCCTTCACTATGTATCGAAAAGAGAGCAAAATAAAGTCAAAAAGAAAGTGCATGGAGAAAAGTAGTACCGAAGTTACTTCAACGACTCCCGCAACCAGTGTTTCGTGGTCGGCGGATGGCGGAGTGGATAGTGCGGTCGGCTCTTACGGAGAAGGTTTGCGGATCGGATCCTCTTGGCGCCGGATTTTTTGCATTTTTCGGATACTTTATGCGTTTTTCGGATTTCTGTCTCCTTGTGTTCCTGCGTGCGTGGTGATGTATATAACATGGATATATGCCATTTAAGAGCTCATTCTGTACACTCAAACTTCACGAGTCGACCCTACTTAACTATTGCGCTCTCGAAACATTACTGAGGAAACTCTTGCTGAAAGTTGGGCTCCGGGGATGACTGGATACCCTACTCACGAGTACGACACTCATTTTTGACCACGGCGCAGCCTATCGCCGATTTGCTGCAAGAGCATTCTTGCACTGAATTGTTGTCAACCCGCACGCATGGGCTGTTAAGCGCTCAGCTCGAGGAGAAAATTTTCGCTGAAAGTCTGTATATAGAGGTTATTGACGGCCCTTTATAACTGGCGCCTAGGTCATTTGGCGCCAACATGGCTCTGAATACCCCCCCCCTAACTGCGGGTTGGGATGCTGCGAGAATCACTTGAGAAACTACAATGCTGCCTCACTGTGTGCCAAATAAAGTACTTTTTCACCTTGACTTGTATTGTTTTCGATGCAGTGTCGACGAAGGTCTCATTTGCTGTGCATACTCAACATTAGAGATAGAAAAAAAGCCTAGAAAAATGGTTCAAAATCGCTTTTCCCCAGCAAACTTTTCACCCATTTTTTGACCTCCCCAGAAGAGCATTTAGAAACATTCAAACATTAGAAACATTCAGAATCTAGTTTGGTTTTTTTATAGAATAGTTTGTTCAACGTGCGTCAGAACCTTTTTTCAAAATAACGGATTCTCTCAAAATGAAAAAGTGATTTACCCGGTATAGGGAGCGGTGGAGTTGAGGGCCTGCTCTGAGCGTGATCGAATTGTCAGAGAGTTGAAGAAACCTGGCGACCGTCCTGAGAAGTGACGTCCCCTCAATACGGACGTAGCTATTTGGACGTAGAAGCTCCGCGGCTCCACCCGCTTATCATTTTCCACACATTTCAATACTAGCCTAGTATTCGGCTTTTGTTTCATTTGAACGAATGATCAACATTATTTCATACCATACCTGCTATTTTCAACACTATTACGGTGCATGAAATGGTGGAAAGGAGCGTTGATCAAGTGGACAGATGAGAGGAAAGCCGGGTATTAGTCCAGCATTTGACCTACGAATGCAGTAGGCGCGACGGAGCCACGCCCCGCAAGGCCGGGCTGTATCACAGAGGAGGTCTGGAGTGCCTGGAGTGCTCTGGAACCGCTTGAGGAATTTCTAACACTGGCCCCGCTCTCCTCAACGCACGCTCCGCCCACAACGTATGCCTCGCGCTTCTCAACTAATAACCCCTCGCTGATCTTAAACTACTTTTTCCCGGTGTCTGGAGTGCTCTGGAACCGTTTTGCGAATTTTTAAATTTGGCTCCACCCACCTCGGGGCACGCCCCGCCCACAACGTATGCCCCGCGCTTCTCAACTAATAACCCCTCGCTGATCTTAAACTACTTTTTCCCGGTGTCTGGAGTGCTCTGGAACCGTTTTGCGAATTTTTTAAATTTGGCTCCACCCACCTCGGGGCACGCCCCGCCCACAACGTATGCCTCGCGCTTCTCAACTAATAACCCTCGCTGATCTTAAACTACTTTTTCCCCGGTGTCTGGAGTGCTCTGGAACCGTTTTGCGAATTTTTTAAATTTGGCTCCACCCACCTCGGTGCAGGCTCCGCCCACAACGGGAGTGCCTCGTACATCCTTACATTTGATCACTTGGGGACCATAATCCACATTTTGGCACCTTCTGCAGTGCTTTGGGACCAAACTACGACTTTTTATACTGTTCCTCGTGCTCAAGTGGGACGCCCTCCCCACTGTAGGTGGGCCTCACCACGCTGTAAACATGGTGGACTCTTGCCAGACGTTAATCTTCGTCATGGACTTTTCTGCGATCCCTAAACATTTTCGGGAAAGACCGACGAGTTACCGACCTTTATGGGAAGCGCCGCCCATCTCAAGTACGCCCCCCTTGTAGCCAAGTTATGGGGATTTTTCAGTGACACGGGAAGCGCCGCCCATCTCGAGTACGCCCCGCCCATTTCAAGTGTATCTCCTCTGTTTGGTCGGTCAGGCCTCTGTTTACTTTACACGGCTGTTTCTCATCTCAGGACTTGCTCTGGAACCGAGTTATGACTTTTCAGCGACTAAACTAAATTTGGACGCACGCCCCGCCCACTGTGGGCGGGGCTTACCATGGGTCATGGGTGCTATTTAGTTTTTGTCCCACGCTCTATCCATCCCCACCCTGACCCGACCCCGCCAAGGCTCTTCTTCAGGTGCTATGAATTTCGTGACAGACAGACAGACGCACACACACACACACACACACACACACACGGACATAGCCGATTATATTAGTAGGAAGCTATCGATCACTGTGGAACGACAGCCATTCAATCGGTAGGACATCGTCGTTGCGGTTTACAATTTGAGTTTCCTGGTTCATGCTCATAAGTCAAATTGATCGTTGACCTCTTTGGGATCCTTGGGTGGCACGGTCCTGGATGATTGTTATGGTACGGGGATCGCCAGCCAGTGACGATTGAAGGTTCAAAGTGTCACTAGCACGTCACTTCGTGCGAAAGTAGTTTAGCGCTTGCGCTGATGGAAAGGAAAAAGAAACGCCTTTCTCGTTTCCCTTACATTCCGCTCACACTTCCTTCGCTTCCGCTATCACATTTCCGTGCAGGACGATAACTTCCCTAAGCATACATGAGTTGCAGCTCAGGTGCTACGGGGGACTGTCACGTCCTTTCCCATTCCCTGCCAATAGCGCCTACACTCCTTATCTCTGAGACGGAGCAGGCGTGGCATTCAAACATGGCCTAACTGGGTCACTCTTGGAATAGTTCAAGTTGGGACAACTGTTTTGTTCAGTGTTGAACGGAGGCATGACCGCAGTCGTGTCAAAATGAAATATCCCTCCAAAAGCACAGCCACCGCTAGTTGAGCTGAAGTGCCTAGCCACGCCTGCCACATCTTAAAGGCAGTTGGCACGATAATTTGGTACACAGCCCAAAATGCTAGCAGCGCGCTGTCTAGTGGGGAAAATGGCGAATTTCGAGTGTAAATAAAAGTTTTGCCGGTAATCACATTTACTTCAGCATGCGGGAGCCATCTTCCTCTTATTGTTTCCGTTGTGGTCCCTCGTTGGTCTGAAGAAGCAAAATACTTGCCTATTACCTGAAGAGGGTTGACCGGTGATATGAGCAGTTATGCATCAAGGAATGGTGTTTATCACTGGCTTGACTCTGCTTCTCCATATTCTGCAATATGGACAAGTATGTTATTGGATCGGCCCAGTAATAGCGTTTTTCCCCACTCAAAATATCGCGCTGAAGAAGAAAAGTTTTGCCATGGAGTTTTCCACCGTTTTGCAGAGAATTTCTTGCCCTACACGATGATTTTCTTAGTTTCTTTGTTCCTCTTTCCACTAATATTTGAATGCTCACGCTGAAGTGTAAGGTCGACGAAATTGAGCATTTTCGACAGCCTCTCTTTTAATTCTCTAATCAGCTGCTAAGTATATGGCTATAAGGCTATGTCTCTTAGGAATGCTAATAATACTTTAAGTGGTTCGAAGATTTCAGTTCTGACTTCACAGACAAGCATCGAACCTAGTGCCCTATTCTGTCCAAGTGATCCTCAGTCTTTGGCGTGATTCTCAGTTGAAAGTGAGTCCTTACGGAATCACTTTTTTAACTGAGAATCATGCCAAAGATGAGGGATCGTTAGAGGTCATAGAATGCTTCCTTATCATTATCAACCACCACTCAGTTGATGTTAGACGTTCGAAAATAAGTGGGTAGGTTCTGCAGGCAGTCCCTCCCCAAGAAGGCCCCCCACGCAATGCTCTTTCACAGGGTCCGAATTCCCACCTCTTAATCGCTTGGAATCGCTTGAACCAAGTTCAATCTGTCATGAAACACCTCTTTTTTGGTCATAACTATCACAAGCTTTGAGCTTCTTCAAGCTATTACACATATACATCATTGGCTTACACTTTTTTCAACAGGCATCTAATTTACTTCTCTGGGGTTTGAGCGTTGATGTTTAAAGAAGCGTCTGCATATATTGCCAATAACCAAACCAGTAAGGATATCAGAGTATAAAATTATTATTAGCAATATCGCTATCTTGATAATACAAAAATTGAAAAAAGAAACTAGTGAATTTTTGTGAACCTTTTGACAACTATTTTGAAATTGGTAAGAGAGTGATGATGATTATGACCACTTAATGAATAACTAATTGTTCAACTGATTGACCGAGTAATAAATTCCAAGCGAGCAGCTCCTGCAATAGCACAGAGTCTATCACAGTGGTTGGCTTAGATAGGGGAGCTATTCACAATCCAAACAGCTTCCTAGTTCGTTGCTGTAACATGGATTAGCTTGCAGTTTTGCTAGCGGTTCTTTCCTTCTGTCTTGCCGCCTGCTCCTATCCAAGCGTCCTTACTGTACCCAGTTTGCCCGATTCAATCCATATGCCTCCTTCCCCTGCATGGGCTCAGATCCGACTGAGTACGCGCAAGGGAGTGAGGATGGGAGAAGGGGGTCACTCGATACTAACTCCCACCTTCCTCACCTCACCCCATTCCGTACTCGCCACTCCACCCCCCCCACCTTGCCCCTTGCACGCGCTTACGTCCAACTGCCACGCGAGCAACCCGTGCAATGGCTCGGAGTGTAGTGGTTTTCTTATATAGTGGAGAGTGTTATCACAACCAAAACAACTTCTTAGTTCGTTACGGTAACATAGATTGGCTTGCAGTTTTGTTAGCGGTTCCTCATCCCTTGGTGCGCGTTTCTACTGAAACGCGCGCTACGCACCCCTCACTGTACCCCCCTCCCCGCGACCCCTTCCCTCTGCCTCCCTCCAATACATGTGCTCAGCTCCGGCTGAGCACATGCAGGAGAAGGAGGCAGGGCGACCTGGCACCCCCACCCTGCCCCCGCACGAGCACACGTCCAGCTGCCACGGCAGCAGCTCGTGCAATGGCTCGGAGTGTACCGAGTGGTTGTCTTATATATGCTGTTATCACAATCAAAACATTGGATTGATACATCTGCACCGATGGGTTCCCGGTTTGGCTAGCGGTCGTTTTCTTCTTTCACTAACGTGTTTAATCCCGTAAAGCATTTTGCGGACGGACAGACATACAAACCGACATACATACATACATACATACCGACAAACCGACACACAAAGTTTCTGCTTTATAGAATGTAAGGATTGTAACACATTATTCCAACAAACAGAAACAAAAAGTATGAAAGCATGTGTAAGGACTATTTGGGCCTTTTGAGGTTCAGCCTCTCGCGGGATGGCCGTGTACAAGCTTTTCTCTCAAAACCGTAGTAGCGTTCGATTACGATACACCTAGACGATCGCCGGATCTGGTTCACGTAGAAATCAGCGTTGGCTCGCTTTACCTGGTTTCTGATTAACCCGTGATTTGCTCATTGAGCCACAAGTCCAGACATCAGACAACTCACCTCATCCAGGTCTCAGCGAAAGGTTTGATGCCGATGATGTCACTTGCACGGCATTCGCACCAGGACTTTATTCAAGGTGACAATGCTGCAGCTGCTGTCAGCTAGGTAGGATACACTTCAAAAGCTGATAGCACGCTGGCTTAAACAGGGGTTTCCAATGAGTTTTGCTGCATGCGGGGGATTGCCCTACAAGCAAGAATGCAAAGAAATTGCTCAGCGAAAAAATTCCGTATGAAAATGAAAATAGGAGTACTAATTGTGAACCACCATTTTTCGTTCGGGCGTAAGGAGACAGAGCCTATGCGCTTGTTATGCGAACCATTACTTGACATATGAAGTGCAGAAGTTCTACATCCTGAGAGAAACTGTCGAAAAGCAGAAAAAGCAAAAAGCAGAAATACTTAGGAAATGTCACTATTACGGCACTTTCCACATAGATGAGAGGGGGACATCGCAATGGTTCAGTCGACGTGGCGGATTATAATAGTAATATGATCATATTACATCATTATAACATATATTTACTTGAATACTCTGCATATTGACTCATTGCAATATTATCTACTTGAATACTCGGTATATCAACCTAACAACAGGTCAAAGAACCAATATATCAACGACAATTACTGTACGATGAAATGCAACTACGGTAAACCTGGCGACATTTTCTCGACTGCGTTCCTGGTCTTCTGTCCAACAGCGTCGTATTCGATCACCATCGTAAGTTTTTTACGTAAAAATGGACAAATCAATTATCAACGCACTCGAATTTCCAGCAGATGAGAATCGAAAGGAAACGTCATAGAGTGAGCCTTTCATTACAACCTCAAAATGCTTTAGGCATTTATTCGGCGCAGTACGGTTGTGTCTTGATGTGAGACCATGCGCACGCACTATCCTCCTACGCGTGAGAAAAGTGGCACGCAGCGGTTTGTAGGCCTCAAAAACTTGGTGGATGAGTGATGTGATAGTGATAAGTCTCTGGGCTTCCATTGTTCTTGTGCCTTACGAGGTGGTTAGGTGGGCATTCATTACAACGGATCAACGTTCCGCTGAATTGCTTGAACGGTGAAACCGTCGGCCTACGAGGACGACGGTTAAGCCGAAATGCGAGGCTGTTGTAGTAAGTGTCCCACCTAGTAGCCTTGCAAGGCATATTCCACCCGGAGCACTCACCGCTAACATGCCGAATTTGCAAAAAAAAGAAGGGGGAGAAAGCTTTCAGCGCTCATCGGCCGCCTTCTAAACTATCCCAGAGACGGGGAGATATTGACTGCGTACTTCATTGAACTGTAGGGGCAGCTGCTCTTTGAAGGGATATTGCAGTCACAGAACAGTTGCAAATATGACTTTGTCCAGTACGAGATAGAAGAACACTTGTATCACATAGAAATATCCCTCGAACTACGCATCCTACGAAATGTATCAAGTGAAGTACGCAGCTATGCCCACTTCATCTGGCAATGACTCTTCAGTGGAATGTGCAGTGTACTTCCTCTGAAGACCATTGCGGCTCCTAAATGCTATTTGACCTCTACACTTACTTACAGGGGTCAGCCAATGTGAAAGTCAGCAAAATTGTCCTCAGTAACGGGACTGGTACCATCTGCAGACCCCTGAGGCTTGCTTGGCCTGGGTGCAAACCAATACGAAATTTACTCCGCACGTGATAAGTGACGCCCTTTAAAGCTACACTGTCTCCGAATTTTATCCAAACGGTAGAAAAAGAGAATGACGGACTCACTCACATGCTATGATCAATTCTTCACACTACAGTTCGCTTTGGTTTATTTCAGCTGAGGATTTAGTCGCACTCCACTTTTTGATTTTCACGTTCAACTGTTGGCTACTGAGGTGGTCGTTAGAGTGGAACTAGCTGGAAAAAAAGAGATTTTCCGGCAAATTTACCGGCATCAAACTGCAGTTAGAAGGGCGAGTGGAGAACGTAATGGCGTTCATTCCTCATGTTGGGATGCGCCATACACTAGGCAAGGCGATGCATATTTCAGGCCGATGGCATATTTTCATTTTGTTTCGCCAGCTGGAGAAATGTACGCAGGTAGTGGATGGACCTCTCCTAAGAACAGGAAGCTAAGCACTTCATTACTTCCTCTTCCATTTTAACTTTCGCTGAGTGACCTTGTCGATTCGCATTGGGGCATTTATAAGCGCTTGTTGAATGTAAATACACTAGTGGCCGGCGATTCAACGCTAAAACTAGTTTCAGTATTGCGTAGTGAAGCTCTACTTGTTCCTACTGAAAAGTAAAGGGAACAATATGCGTTCCGCGATCAGCAAACAAGTAATGCAGCGACAAAAGAGCATTTTGGCCACTATATGTATCCAGGTAAGACCTTTTGCAGAGTTCACCATTGTGCTGATACCGGTACAATTTCCTGAGCAAAAAAAATCGGTCTCAGAGACAACAGGGCAAGAAAATAAATTATGGTCTTCTTTCAGGCACTGGTCCCAGTACTCACTTACACGCCATTGTTCATCTCGATCCTATTTGTCGACAACTCGTGGGGTGGAACAACTTCTGAAGACTCAGAATGGTTGGTTTGCGAAAAACACAGTTCTAAAGATCCACCAACAGTGTTAATATTCGCTAAAAATCCAGTCTCATACCGTTCGCAGTAAGAATTCTCTTCAGCTTACTCTCTTCTTCGCAACCTCGCGCAGGTTAGTATAGTGTTTTAATATTCTTGAACTGCGGAGGCTTGGCAGGTGCGAACAATTTATTCATATATGGCCCTGATGAAACTTTGCGCCAGCATGAATCGTCGTCATCAGATGCGTGAGTGTCACTGAGTGTAGTGGGTCTATTGCAACCGCGTTGATTGCCCGACTCACCTTGTCCATACAAGCGCCCTGTCAACTCTAAGGGCGTTCTCATATAAACTTCCCATCATGTGCGAAGACGACCAACTCACCCGACGGTTGCGGGGGCTGCGGACCTGTATGAGCTTCTCGGCCTCGGGCACGTGTCCGGTGCGTTACTCGCGCACTGCAAGGCGATAGTTAGTTGATACAGCATGGGAATAGCTGCGTTTGCTGCTGCTGCGACGTATGAAATAATATATTGCGGAGACACACGCTATGGAGCCTCTGGTCATTCTAACAGCCTCGCAGGTGGGAGCTATAAATGTGCAGGGGTCATTTGTTATTGCAGGACACTCATCTCGCTGTTCATTCTGGGTTTTCTGGTGAAAATACCAGAACGCTTCTAATGCTTTTCTTGCAGAAATTTCCGTCTCATGTGCCAGCAATACGCACTTTATTTCGAACTCCACGCCATTATGTTGCTCAACTTTATGCCTTCCGAGGGCTGTTGTTAGGGTACCGCGTCTCATACTAGCAAGATGTTCTTTGATGCGAACTGCCAAGACCCTTCCTGTTTCCCCAATATAAGTAGAGTTACATGCCTGGCACTGGATTTCATATATGACTCCCACTTGCATGCAGTCGCCAAGCTTCCCGTGCGGGCATGTAACGCAATTTTCAGATAAGCACTGCTTGTCGTAGAGTCTGTTGCAAACCGGTTGCCGTTTGATGTTCTCGTTAGGTATATTCACCAACTGCACATCGTCCTGCAACTGTGCTCTTACTATACTCCGTTGGATTGCAGAGCTCACCTTTTCAGGAATGAAGGGAATGCATAAGGGTAGCTTATTTTGACGCGCTACCTCTCGTGGGCCGTTGCGTGGCTCGCTCGATGAGATGGTGCCGCATAACCGTTCATAACAGCTAATTTTGGTAGCTATACCTGTGTCGTATTCTTCTCGCTCAGCAATCGCCTCGTGTTACTTTTAAGCGGTACCATTTTGCTCTGGAGCGGATGGCCATCTGATATATACAGGGGGGGGGGGGGGCCAAAAAAAAGTCATTTTGCCTCCATGACTTTCAAGGCGCTATAAGTTACACTTTATTAAATTTTTATCGGACATTTTTACTACCATATTAAAGAGCACATTAAATACTATAATACTCCGCCACAGCCTTCTGGAGGAGCGCCATCGAGAGATTCTGGCACGCGACCGCGATGTGGTACCTGAGATCAGCGGGTAGTCGATTTCTCCGCCACCGTAGACCACCCTCTTGAAGTCCGCCCGAACTAGGTAATTGAGTGGGTTCAGGTCAGGGGACATACTTCAATATTACATCTTCTTCAGGTACGAAACGCCCTTCCATTCGAAGTAGGCGGGAGTTTTTCCAAAACCCTTTGATTCCATGTGGTGGCACCCAAACCTGTAGCAGCACAAGGTCTCCAAGAAGGTACGGGCGACCACATGTAGGGAGGATATTCTTCTCGAGTTACTTGATGTAACCGCCAGCGCTCACCTTTCAGTCGGGGTCTACAAAGAAAATATCGGTCTTCCCCTTTCCAGGTACCCCGGTCCATACCATCAACTCGCGCCTCGGCGAATACGGTGAAGATGATGTCCTAGACCGTAGCGACGTTGCCGTAGCTGCTCGATGTGGGAGGTCTTGCAGATCAAGAGTACTGACCTCCAGGTAGCTATCTGTGGATGACTTCATTCAAGAAGTTTCGCAGCTGTTTGGAGGCGACGTGAATTCCAAAGGTGTTCTCCAGTCAGGCCGCGACTGGAGATGACTTCATATTTTGGCGTACATGAAGGCGATTGGCGGCAGCCTGCTCCAGCTTATAGAGGAAGATCTTGGGTATCTTCCACTCTGGTACTCATATCCACTTCCCCTGTCTGGGCTGCGAAAACTTCGTTGATATGTGGCTCGGCCGAAATGACTTTTTTTTGGCCCCCCTGTATTAACTTGCGTGTTTAGATAGGGTAGCCAACCGTCTTGCGGGGTTTCCCGTGTCAGTTTAATGTACTCTGACTGCTCATTCATAAGCCGGAAACACTCATCCATTTCGGATTGTGTTGATGTTATTATGAAACAGTCATCTATATATCTAGAGTACATTAAAGGTAGGCGTTCTAGCACCGGTTGCTCTATTCTACCCATGAAGCAAACAGCGAGGACCTAGGTAAAAGTAGCTCTAAAAATATCTTGATTCACGCCACATCGGCACATCCGACAGCCGTGAAACGCGCTGTTGTTCGCAACATGTTTAGAACGGCAACTGGAATGTGCACGGGCGATGCTGAGCGAGAAGAATCACGACAGCTAGCTACCGCCGTTATGAATGGTTATACGGCACCATCTCATCGAGCGAGGCAGCGCAACGGCCCACGAGAGGTAGCGCGTCAAAATAAGCTACCCTTATGCATTCCCTTCATTCCTGAAAAGGTGAGCTCTGCAATCCAACGGAGTATAGTAAGAGCACAGTTGCAGGACGATGTGCAGTTGGTGAATATACCTAACGAGAACATCAAACGGCAACTGGTTCGCAACAGACTCTACGACAAGCAGTGCTTATCTGAAAATTGCGTTACATGCCCGCACGGGAAGCTTGGCGACTGCATGCAAGTGGGAGTCATATATGAAATCCAGTGCCAGGCATGTAACTCTACTTATATTGGGGAAACAGGAAGGGTCTTGGCAGTTCGCATCAAAGAACATCTTGCTAGTATGAGACGCGGTACCCTAACAACAGCCCTCGGAAGGCATAAAGTTGAGCAACATAATGGCGTGGAGTTCGAAATAAAGTGCGTATTGCTGGCACATGAGACGGAAATTTCTGCAAGAAAAGCATTAGAAGCGTTCTGGATTTTCACCAGAAAACCCAGAATGAACAGCCGAGATGAGTGTCCTGCAATAACAAATGACCTTCTGCCGTTTATACCACACTGCGAGCTGTAGAATGACAGAGCGCTACGTGCGTCTCCGCAATATTTTATTATACGGAGACAGCGCAGTATTCCTCATTTACAACTAACTATCGCTCTTGTGTGGCAGCGGACACTGCCGCTCATAAGGTGGAACCGTCGGTGAGTTGACTTTCGCGATGATGGGGGTTTCTCGAGGGGTTCCTGACACGATGTCGGAACCGCTAGAGTTGACGAGGCGCTTGGTGGGGTAGAGCGCAATCTAATCCTTGAAACACATTCAGGCCTCTGATGACGACGATTCAGTCGAAACGTTAGGCCATATTGAATAAATTGTTCCACCTATCAACCTCGTAAGGCACAAGCATATTAAAACACAGCTCATACCATTTTTCAAGAAGGGGAATGTCCACGGACTTGGTTAAATGCGCGGTTGTGGACGAAGGTAGCAGAAAAGGGCGAGCGGTCTGCATCGACGCCTTCATGAACATTCTGTTTTCTTATACACGCGTTGTCCACCTCTCCGCCTGGACCGGGCTAGATCCGACGCCGCCGTTCTCACAACCATTTCCTGGACCTGCCCCCTTCAACGCCGAGACATATACTTTATGTCTACTCGTACCACGACCCGAAATTCATAGTGAGCGCCGCAGCAGAAGTGGCGTGGCTACGACCTTCAGATGTTGTTAATAGATTGTCAATAACAAGTCATAAGAATGCTGAATTATGGCAAACGTCTTGGCCCCAGCCGAGATTCAAACCAGCAGCTGTTGCGGGCTGTTTTTAACCTCTCATGGTCAGCTCAATGACTTTTGGGCCACAGTCTAACAGCATTGGTGTCGAGACTTTTGCTCATACTGAGCAACTCCTTATACTCTTTCGGTGCTGCGTTAAACAGCAGTTATTGCAAAAGAAAGTTCAGAATTTTTAGGTACGAGATGAGTGCAGTACACTATGCAGCTGCATGGGGCCCAGGTTTGGATGCTGTTGCTACTGTGGTCTGCCTCAAACCATACAGGCACTGATTTCGATTCATACGATTTCATTCGAGATCAAAGTGAACTTGCTTTGAATGGTTTACCTAGTGGCCTAAAATTTTTAGGTTTTTCTCGAATTTCTGCCTACACGTAGAAATGGAATTCTCATCCGAGTAGCTTGGCCCTGTGCACGAATATACTGCTTTTTTGTTTGAGTAATGACGCCCAGCGCACATGGGCCCTTGCGAAAAATTTTTGGAGAAGCATCAACCCATTTTCCTCGAACGAAGTGACAATGGTGAATTTATGAGAAGGGGATGTGATGTCATATTCATGCTCAGGAGGTCTGAACCGGAAGGAAGAGTGTCTGCCTATGACGCGGGAACTAACCATAAGACCCATGGTTGGCCTTCCACGGGGGCTCTAGATGCGGGGGCAAATAGGGAGGGTCCGGATACATGCATTTGCCCGTTACTTCTGTAAGGGCAAAAGGATCCTGACAGGGAATCACAAAATTTGTTACCTTTACTAATCTAGGCGAACTTGCATCAGCATTGCCAAAGTATAATAATGGAGAGGAACCGAAGTAAAAGTATTTCCGAAAAAAATTTTTAATTCACGTTTTGGTGCATCTTTCGGAAAATGTTCGATAGTTTAGGAGGGCGCTCACGGAGATGTTCCTCTCCGCAAAATCGCTATCGTCCGGAAGAGGAACGATTGCTTTCACGAAAACGACTACCCGCGGGCCGGTGAGTTATCAACCTCTCTATCTGACAGTAGCATGATAAAATACGTTCATATGTACATTAGTTTCACGTACATTAGCTTTTCCATTTGCTTTTATATCAGTTGCCAACCGAGAAGAAATGGTGCCGTTATGCCGTTCTGGCTCTTCAGTACAACGGAGGAAGAGTTGACAGCAGGGGTTCGAATTTGACCGGGTCTAATATTTGATCGGCAACTTTTCCCATTCGAACTGGATACCCCTGCTGTCAACTCTTCCTACGCATGCTCAATATTCCCTTGGCCCGAGCAGGAATGCTTTATTGTGTGTGATAGTTTTATTGTTCGAGCTTCTGTTCTCGCCCCGCTTGTCGAATACTGGAGGTGGTAGCAGGGTAAGAAAGTTTCCCTCAGGTGCCATAACGTGCCGTGATTGCCGAAGGTTACTTGAAAATACTGTACAGCTCCCGACCTGAATAAGAAAACCTTCGCCGAATCTACATGAACGCGACTTCTGCCCAACTATCAAAGACCGATTGCATGGGAAGATAGCCCTGATCGTCTCGCAGTCTACGAAGTGCAGATAACAGCTGTATCTTATCGATCCACTGTCGAATCACCAGGAAACCCCTTGTCACCGGTGCAAAACGTTCATACTTTGCGGCGGCGTCCACCAGCAACCATCAGCGTTTCGAGCGTCCGTCAGCGTCAGCGACTAGGAAAGTAAAGATATCGATATAGCGAATGGCAGCGTCTACCGGTGTCTACCAGCGTTTATCAGCGTTCGCCAACTACCAACAGCGTCTTGAGGGACTAGAAAAGTATGGATATCCATCTAGCGTCTACATCTGTCTGCCAGCCACCAATGATCAGGAGTAGAGAGCATGGAGAAGTAGTAGGGTACCAGACTGCTGGTAGAGTATGAGGAAGTTGGAGGGAGGAGACAGCTGGATTAAGCATCGTGAATTTGTGGCGTGTGCACGGTCAAATTCGAACCCCTGCAACCGCACAGTACTACTACACAATACCGCGCTCGTGGTCGCTGATAGACGTTGGTAGACTCCAGGTCCATGTCCACTTTTCCTAGTCCCTCTAGACGCTGATGGTCGCTGGCCGACGCTGGTGGACGCTGGTAGACGTTGCCCTTCGCCTGATCGATATCTATAGTTTCTTAGTCGCTGACCGACGCTCGAAACGGTGCTACCGCAAAGAACGGAGGCGAACTAAGTCTTACGGAGATGCCGAACCAAGCATTGCAGTCGTGACATTGGCACCAGATCCAGATTGATTTGACGGGTTCAGGCGTACCATCTCACGTAAATGAGCATCAAAATAATTTGCTATTCAAAGCCATACTGCCGCATAATTTTATTTTGTTAAGAAATTACTCATAAGTACACACCATTACAGAACTTCAATATTTCGCAACATACATGGCCATGATACAGATTATTAGTCGCGCGCTAGTAGAACGAGACGAAGCGTGCTGGCAGGTTCAGGTAAAATTTGGGTTCTCACCAGTTGACAGAAAATTTTTATTGTCTGAATGATACTTTGACTCCAGCTATCCTTCATTATTTAGGAACCTTGAGGGCCAACAATCTTCAATCTGGGAGGTTCTGCTACACAGGAGATGACAGGCGCCACCATCCGAATATGCCAGCGAGAGAGGAATCTCGACAAAGCACTTCGTAGATACATCATAGAAGACTATTCAATGAAGAATTAGGATTCTCAATCTCACACTGCCTAGGAATCGAGTGAAACGACAGACTTCCCCACGAATTATCCTACTATATATAATCCGCTAAGTTTGTCTGTGGTGTGTGTGTGTGTGTGTGTGTGTGTGTGTGTGTGTGTGTGTGTGTGTGTGTGTGTGTGTGTGTGTGTGTGTGTGTGTGTGTGTGTGTGTGTGTGTGTGTGTGTGTGTGTGTGTGACCGGAAATTCATAACTTCCTTCAAAACAGTGATAATGCGCTCAAACTGATAGATGATGTAGGAGGTCGGGCAGGAACATTATTGGTGGGTGGCAGGAACGTGATTAACACGCTGATAAGATACCAGAAAGGTCCTTAGAAGGGAAAGGCCACCAACTCCATAGCGCGGGCCACAGCAACGATGGGGCGTTGGTTCCAAGAGGGAAGATAGGGTGCAGGATGGGAACATTATTGGTGGGTGGCAGAAAGTGATAACAGCTGATAAGATACAATGAGGGGTCTTGGAAGGGGAAGGTCACCAAATTCATAGTGAGTGTCACAGCGACGGTAGGACGTTGATTCCAAGTAAGTGAGATGGGGGACAGGATGGAAACCTTATTGGTGGGTGGCAGGAACTGATAACAGCTGATAAGATAGCACAAGGGGCTTCACAAAGGGAGGGCTATCAACTCCATAACATGCGTCACAGCGATGGCAGGACATTAGTTCCAAGAAGTAAGATAGGGGGCAAAATGGAAACATATATTGGAGTGCTACGAAGTTATAAGCAGTGATAGAACACCGTAAGGGCCCACTTCAAAGGAAGGCTTGCAAAATTACATAGCAACGGTGTTTTGTAATATCACTGGGGAACTGCCTCCAGCAGGTGGGAAATTTTGGTGGTGGTCGATGAATTCTGATAGTGTTCATTAGGTTTAAGAGTCAGTATCTATCGCATCCTTACTCTGCTTGCGAGTAAATTGACCACCGTTGCCAAAGAACCAAAGGGCAAAGGCTCAGTGAGCCAAGTTGTTTCCAGCCTTTAGCGAAATCCCTTAGTTTGGCGGTTGAAATTGATTCGACCGCTAAACTCTGGAGTTTCACCCAAAATTAAAGGCCGAGATGTTTGTCAGTGAGAGATGATAAGACCTACCGGCAGACGGATAAGTGAAAGCTGCTCAACGGAAGTACTAGGATGTAAGGGCATTCACTACGATTTCGATATTGTTACCATCGAAACTCTTTCAGCCACTAAGCTGTCCTATTTCCAACGAATGGCGAGTGTTGTTAGAAATGTGATAAGCACCAGACATTGTTCATTTTAGGTGCAAAAATGGTAAATTGGCCGTATTTCGAAGCATGGGAATTAAGCCAAGTGTTAGTGGGTTAGGCACAGAAGTCCGTAGTAAGGAGCACCATAGGTTGAACCATGCGCGCAGTAGTGCGCGTCAGCCAAGCTGGTTAAAATGAAGCAAGCAAAAAAGATACTGTCTAGTTCGATGCGAAGAGGCGTGTCAGGTGAGTTGAGTCTGGAGCTGTACGCAAACGCCGTCCTCCCACTGACGGGACAATTGTATGTATCCACTCGATTTCCACGCAAGTACGTGGTCGCATAACTTCTTGCAAACCATCTGGCGAAAGAAAGGGCTTGACGCAATGGCAGCGCATACATTGAACGGACCCCTCTCACGCTTTATCGAACTAAAGTATATATAGATCTGCTCATCTAATGAAAATATGAAGGATAATTGCACTCGACCCAGCTCGATGTCATCATTGAGATCAGCCTCCCCGCGAGGCCTCCCCGCTCGGCACGCAAAAATTTTTGGGAAACAGGTGGGAAGTTTTCGGGAAATTTCGGAAAGTGGGCAGGATAGTGGAGAATCATGAGAATTGGTAGAACGGAGAGGGAGTGCTCTATCGTCTCGCATTCCTCACGTTTCTCACATCTGTACCATTTGCGATGCCAAATACCACGTACACCTATGTCAATGGTTTGATCTACATACATTCAGCGCCCTCCCAACTTAACTCAAAATTTCCCGTTCCAAACAAGACGGAGGCTGAAATTAGTAGCCTGAAAAGAGAATGAGCACCGCTATGGAGGGGGCTGGGGGCTACTAGGCGGTTTCAGTAATTGACGACAGAACATGAAAGATCACAATCTTTCCCCACGGAACTCCGCATTCACAGCACCGCATTCCAGTGAATTACGCCGCGCGCGCAACAAAACAAAATACTGCCGCTCCCCATGAAAACCTTAACACTGATGTGCCACGGCTACCCGCGAGCTCTTTGTGAAACATGTTCCTGTTCCTTAGCATTACACCGTTATCATTAGGAAGCCGAAAACGATCTGCTAAGACCACATCTACACCTATTCGTTGGATCGCGCCCGAAAGTCGAGAAAAAAAGAAAAAAAATACTTGCTTCCTGAGTTTAATGCAAAGCAACAAGCAATATCAAAAGCCATGTCCAACAGAAACTATGTCAATCCTAAAACAAAATTGAAAAAAATCAACAAATGTACTGATTCAACAAGTAACAACAATGATCCGTAAATACTGCAGAACATCTGCAAAAACAAATGGACAAAAACTCTGTAGGAAAGTTATCAGGCAGTGAGATAAGCCAGAACAATACACGGCATTTCAGACGAGGATAATAACAAATCTACAGAAAATTTTCGAACAACCACACCTTCATATTTCGTTGATGGAGAGGGCGTGGCTGCAAACTTAGGCTTTTACGCCTAGGCAAGCGGCTGCGCTTGGTACGTGACTTCTCGAACTTTTGTGCATGGTCCTGTTACGAAACCCTGTGACGCAGACGGATAGAGGACAGTGATTGCTAGAGCATCGCAACGTGCAAGAAACATATGGTGAGCCGGGAAACACGCTTCTTCAAGGAAAGGGGACTCCGGGGTGGGTGAGTTACTTATAATCGGTGAAAAGCTGGAATGTGCAAAGTCCATTGAGCCATTGAGTGCCATGCGGACGAGAGAGTGCAGAGAAAAGGAGAAGTTCGACGAGTTTAAAGGGATTGAGTTCAAGTTGTCCGTAGACTCGCCTCTTGTGAGATATTGCCGTTCTGACACAATCTCAATCATTAGCTTATCCTGTGCAGTGCAGGATGGCAATTGTTTCAAATGGAATTCAGCCATCAGCAGCGAGCAATCTTTGAGTAAGAGTATCACAAAAAACTACTCAAACGCACTTGCGCTGGTGAGCTAATTCCATCTCCGTTATATGGGGGAGTGTTGGTAGGCGACCCCTCGCGTATATTATAGGGAGCCTCAGAATCGGACCCATTTCAAACCAATCCCTTTTTTCTAGTGTGCTCGATCTATGGTACAGCTAGGAAACGCTCAGTATTAGGTCACTTTTTTCGTGTTTGACTGTTGCCATCCACAAGGGTCCATAGGGTCGCATCGCAAAATGTTCAAACTCAGTCACCGTTACAGGGCGCGGGTGCTCTCAGGTCAAGTAAATCGTTGGCAAGGTAAGCCGGCAGTTTTAACGACATCGCCCGTTGCAGCAAAAGAGGACCTACAGTTCATACTCACCACTGACAAGACGAAACGAATGGTCAGACTTGAAACTATAGGACATTTGAACACATATCAAGACTTCTTCCCAAATACATACTCTTAATGGGCATTTTCTGAATAAAAGCTCGCAAATTTAAAAAAGAAATGTACATGATGAAGAGCATTTTAATCATCCCTTCGTGTCAAGCAAATCCAGTGTGACAGAGCCTAATGTGGGCTCACCAAATAAACCATATGGATCACCTTGTTTCGACGATATTTCCATCAAGCCATTTTCAGCTAACGCCTTTTTATCCTAAATCGGGAAGATTACACCTGCTTGAAAAGCAGACAAAATATTCACTGTAGTGTATTTATAAAAAAAGTTACCGGCGGAGGTTCGTAACGCAGTGAAGCGACACGTGCACAATTTATTATCGATTCCAGAGCACCCAACGTTTGCGTAAGCTGTAATGTGAAATTCATCAACAGCCAACAGTCTCACACCAGTGCCTCATTCCGGAATCGAAATAAATTAGCTACTTTATTGAGAATGGGGTGTACGTCAAAGCTGCACGTGCGCGCATTCATACTGCAACCAGGGGGCATTAGCTGCTGTGATTGCCGTCTCCATCCCGCCCTCTGCGACGGACCAACTCGTCCGAATAACAAGATTTCGTGACTGGCTTAAATGATCAGCTTGTTTTGAGAAGACGTCGGGATAGATACGGGCACGGATGCCTTAATAACCGTTTTTGTCAGCTGCTAAAGACATTTTGGCATTCCCATGTTCCTTCCGCTCACGATATATGTTTTGACGATGCGACAGTTTTCTTCACTGCGAAAGAATAGGGAGGTTCGCATGCCGATTGGTTTGGCAAGCGCGGCACCCGCCCGCATACCAGGCGCCCACAGCGGAAAGCGAGTCTTACGAACGATATGATACTATCTTTGAGAGAAAAACGGGTTAGCGCCGCGCCAAACGCAGCCGCGCTAACACGACCCGCAGCGAAGAAAGACTATAGTCATGCACACAGGCCATATGACCTTGGATGGCCATTGCTCGTTAGAACGAGTGCTCTTGTGCGATTCTGGCGCACGTTATGGAATTCCTAACCTCTTTTTCGTCACCCTTGCCTTAAAAGTGCCGATTGAAGCCCAAAAAGCAGCCGTCAAACATCAGCTAAGAGCAGGCTAACTTGCTCTACTTAACTCCTATGATGTACTTACTCACTCGAAAATCCTCATGGTGTCCCAAAACAACAACTAACAACCTAAATTAAATTCCAGGCATCGTTTGAATAACCTCTCGAATGAGCTATCACTCTTACTGCGCGAAGAAGTTTTTTTCTTTCTGCAGCTTGCGCAGTTCCAGAAATAACAAAATGAGGAAAAAAACAGCATCAAAAAACAAACCTATTCGTTTGTAGTACTGGGATTCTCACCTGTTTCTGTACAACTAACTCTTTCGCAACGGCTGATTTTAGGTTGAGTGCTAGTTTCGCAACTTTGGGGTCCAGCTCCTCATTACCATAGACGTCTATAATTATGAAACGTTACGGTCT
>MU912512.1:32136-43976 GCA_036418165.1 Cooperia oncophora
GAATTTGTGCCGTGTGCACAGTCAAATTCGAACCCCTGCAACCGCACAGTACTACTACACAATACCGCACTCGTGGTCGCTGATAGACGTTGGTAGACTCCAGGTCCATGTCCATCTTTTCCTAGTCCCTCTAGACGCTGATGGTCGCTGGCCGACGCTGGTGGACGCTGGTAGACGCTTGCCCTTCGCCTGATCGATATCTATAGTTTCTTAGTCGCTGACCGACGCTCGAAACGGTGCTACCGCAAAGAACGGAGGCGAACTAAGTCTTACGGAGATGCCGAACCAAGCATTGCAGTCGTGACATTGGCACCAGATCCAGATTGATTTGACGGGTTCAGGCGTACCATCTCACGTAAATGAGCATCAAAATAATTTGCTATTCAAAGCCTATGCCGCAATATTTTATTTTTGTTAGAATTATTCATAAGTACACAACCATTACAGAACTACAATATGTTCCAACATCACGGCCATGAATCAGTTATTGTCGCGCCCGTAGAACGAGACGAACGTGCTGGAGGTCTCAGGTAAATTTTGGGTTCTCACCAGTTGACAGAAAATTTTTATGTCTGAATGATACTTTGACTCCAGCTATCCTTCATTATTTAGAACCTTGAGGGCCAACAATCTTCAATCTGGGAGGTTCTGCTACACAGGAGATGACAGGCGCCACCATCCGAATATGCCAGCGAGAGAGGAATCTCGACAAAGCACTTCGTAGATACATCATAGAAGACTATTCAATGAAGAATTAGGATTCTCAATCTCACACTGCCTAGGAATCGAGTGAACGATAGATTACCCACGAAGCATTAAAATGAAGCAAGCAAAAAAGATACTGTCTAGTTCGATGCGAAGAGGCGTGTCAGGTGAGTTGAGTTTGGAGCTGTACCAAACCCGTCCTCCACTTGAAGCGATCAAGCGGCAATCGTATGTATCACTCATTTCCACCGATTGTTGTCGCATATCTTCTTCAACATCTGGCGAAGAAAGGGCTTGACACAATGGCACACGCATACCTTGACACGCCCCTTCACCAGCATCGAACTAAAGTATATGTAGATCTGCTCATCTAATGAAAATATGAAGGATAATTGCACTCGACCCAGCTCGTCCAGATGTCATCATTGAGATCAGCCTCCCCGAGGTCCTCCCCGCTCGACAGGAAAATTTTTGGGAAAAAGTGGGGAAGTTTTCGGGAAATTTCGGAAAAGGTGGCAGGATTGGGAGAAATCTGAGAACTGGTAGAAGGGAGGGGGAGGGTGTCGTATCGTCTCGCATCTCTTCCCGTTTCACATGTACCATTTCGATGCCAATCACGTACCTGTTGTTCGCTGTTGATCACCATACATTCAGTGCCTCCAAACTTAACTCAAAATTTCCGTTAAACAAGATGGAGGCTGAAATTAGTAGTCCCCTGAAGAAAAAGAGAATGAGCACCGCTATGGAGGGGGCTGGGGGCTACTAGGCGGTACAGTAATTGACGGCAGAACATGAAAGATCACAATCTTTCCCCAGAAATCCCACTTCCGCACCCATTCCAGTGAACACGACCCGCGTACAAAAACAAAATACTGCCGCTCCCCATGAAAATCCTTAACACTGATGTGCCATGGCTACCCCCGCGAGCTCTTTGTGAAACATGTTCCTGTTCCTTAGCATTACACCGTTATCATTAGGAAGCCGAAAACGATCTGCTAAGACCACATCTACACCTATTCGTTGGATCGCGCCCGAAAGTCGAGAAAAAAAAAGAAAAATACTTGCTTCCTGAGTTTATCACAACAACAATATCAAAAGCCATCTCACAGGTAGAACTATGTAAGAATCCTAAAACAAAATGAAAAAAATCAACAAATGTACTGATTCAACAAGTAACAACAATGATCCGTAAATACTGCAGAACATCTGCAAAAACAAATGGACAACTCTGTAGGAAAGTTATCAGGCAGTGAGATAAGCCAGAACAATACACGGCATTTCAGACGAGGATAATAACAAATCTACAGAAAATTTTCGAACAACCACACCTTCACACTTCGGGGATGTAGAGGGCGTGGCTGTAGCTTAGCTTTTACGTAGCAGCGGCTGCGCTTGGGTTACGTGACTTCTCGAACTTTTGTGCATGGTCCTGTTACGAAACCCTGTGACGCAGACGGATAGAGGGCAGCGGCTGCCAAAGCATCGAAACGTGCAAGAAACATATGGCGAGCCAGGAAACGGCTTTTCAAGGGGAGGGGACTCCGGGGTGGGTGAGCTACTTATAATCGGTGAAAAGCTGGAATGTGCGAAGTCACAACGGCCATAGAGTGCCATGCGGACGAGAGAGTGCAGAGAAAAAGAGAAGATCGACGCGTTCAAAGGGATTGAGTTCAAGTTGTCCGTAGACTCGCTTCTTGTGAGATATTGCCGTTCTGACACAATCTCATGAGCTTATCCTGTGCAGTGCAGGATGGCAATTGTTTCAAATGGAATTAGCTCACCCGGCGCAATCTTTGAGTAAAGTACACAAAAACTACTCAAAGATTGCGCCGGGTGAGCTAATTCCATTTCCGGTATATGGAGTGTTGGTAGGCGACCCCTCGCCTATATTATAGGGAGCCTCAGAATCGGACCCATTTCAAACCAATCCCTTTTTTCTAGTGGGCTCGATTTGTGGTGAACACTAGAAAGCTCAGTATTCCACTTTTTTCTGTTGACTGTTGGCCAATCACAGGTAGGGTTCCCCTCGTAAAGTGTTCAAAAAACTCAGTGGCCAAGTACGACTCTCAAGGTCAGTAAACATCTGCAAGCAGTAAGCGGCCAGTTTTAACGGACTAGTCGCCCGTTTGCAGGGCGCAAGAGGACACTAACAAGTCATACTCACCACTGAACAAGAACGAAAACAATGGTCAGACTGGAAATGTATAGGACATTAAGACGGCAAGGCGCACCCTCGGCGCCAATTCTCGTATTGACAGGTGCCCCGCGAGCTCCATTTTGACAAAGACATATCAAGTACTTCATCTGCCAAATACATCGCTCTTAATGGGCATTTTCTGAAATAATAGCTCGCAAATTAAAAAAAAATGTACATGATGAAGAGCATTTTAATCATCCCTTCGTGTCAAGCAAATCCAGTGTGACAGAGCCTAATGTGGGCTCACCAAATAAACCATATGGATCACCTTGTTTCGACGATATTTCCATCAAGCCATTTTCAGCTAACGCCTTTTTATCCTAAATCGGGAAGATTACACCTGCTTGAAAAGCAGACAAAATATTCACTGTAGTGTATTTATAAAAAAAGTTACCGGCGGAGGTTCGTAACGCAGTGAAGCGAGCGGACGTGCACAATTGTATTCATCCGATTCCAGAGCACCCAACGTTTGCGTAAGCTGTAATGTGAAATTCATCAACAGCCAACAGTCTCACACCAGTGCCTCATTCCGGAATCGAAATAAATTAGCTACTTTATTGAGAATGGGGTGTACGTCAAAGCTGCACGTGCCGCTTTCAATGACTTACTCAACCAAAAGGGGGCCATTACTGCTATGGATTGCCTTCTCACCCCGCCCTCTGCGTCGCAGACCCAAGACTCGTCCGACATAACAAGATTTCGTGACCTGGCCTTAAATATCAGCTTGTTTTGACAAGACGAACGCGTCGGGATAGATACGGGCACGGATGCCTTAATAACCGTTTTTGTCAGCTGCTAAAGACATTTTTGGCATTCCCATGTTCCTTCCGCTCACGATATATGTTTTTGATGATGCTGACAGTTTTCTTCGCTGCGAAAGATAGGGTGTGTTCGCGCGATTGGTTTGGCACGCGGCCAACCCGTCCCCCATCAGTTGTGAAGCGAATAAGCGCCCACAGCGGAAAGCGAGTCTTACGAACGATATGATACTATCTTTGAGAGAAAAACGGGTTAGCGCCGCGCCAAACGCAGCCGCGCTGACACGACCCGCAGCGAACGAGACTATAATCATCCACAGGTCATCATGAATCTGGATCCATTGCCTCGTTAGAACGAGTGCTCTTGGTGCGGATTCTGCGCACGTTATGGAATTCCTAACCTCCTTTCGTCACCCTTGCCTTAAAAGTGCCAATTGAAGCCCAAAAAGCAGCCGTCAAACATCAGCTAAGAGCAGGCTAACTTGCTCTACTTAACTCCTATGATGTACTACTCACTCGAAAATCCTCATGGTGTCCCAAAACAACAACTAACAACCCAAATTAAATTCCAGGCATCGTTTGAATAACCTCTTGAATGAGCTATCACTCTTACTGAGAAGAGTTTTTCTTTCTGCAGCTTGCGCAGTTCCAGAAATAACAAAATGAGGAAAAAAACAGCATCAAAAAACAAACCTATTCGTTTGTAGTACTGGGATTCTCACCTGTTTCTGTACAACTAACTCTTTCGCAACGGCTGATTTTAGGTTGAGTGCTAGTTTCGCAACTTTGGGGTCCAGCTCCTCATTACCATAGACGTCTATAATTATGAAACGTTACGGTCTACCACACAGCAGTACATTTAAAATTTAAAGCACACTGAAGGGGCGCTCTATTCGACAACAGCTACTCTAAAATCTTGAGAAAAAAACCTGCTGAAGCCTAGGTTGTAGGAGTTATTCACTGCCCCAAATCGGCGACGTGAGGAGGGGGTGGGGGGGGGGGGGCATTTTGCACTTTTGCTACTTCCCATCGACGTGTCGACCTATCTAGACAGCCTCTTCTCGAGTTGACAGGTTTTAACATGATGGCTTGACGACCTTGCTCCAGCTTCACAAGAGTTCACAGGTTTCGCCAGAGTGAGACTTCACCGGAACTAAGGAAGCAATGATAGTCAAAATACTCCCCCCCCCGTCGCTGAACTGCGTCCCCAAATCGAAATATAACATTCATTTTCAGCGACAGCCCCATTTGGCGCCAACGAGCGCCGATTTGGGGCTACATTCACCAAAATCGATTTAGGAATGCATATGTCCTGACCGGGAATAGGACATTTTTTTCGGCACCAGTGCCATTTGACGCCAAATCTTCACCTTTTTCATAGAAAATCAGATAAACGTTCTACCGTTATTTTGCACAGTTTACAAATTTTTCATGTATTCTTAGCGCAGGCACCGATGGGGAGGGAGTGGCGATAGTGTAATTTTCCTCAACCATCTCCTACACCAAAAGGGATACAAACTTGCACACTATTTGCATTTTGCACATTAATCAAGCCAATGGCTTTCTTCGCATGGACTCCACTGACACCGAAACGGGCTTGCGCCCACTTCGTGCGTCGAATCCCTCCCACTGGATTCGCTTAAAACTACAACTAGGGGTGAAATGATAGTTCTGGCCACGAACACGGATAGCCCACGCACGTTTATATCGATTCCGGTGGAAAAGGTGAAGGCGAGGTTTTGTCTTCAAATGGCGGCGCAGCCAAAAGCCGAAAGCGACATCCATCTTCGTGAACAAGGCGCTGAAATCTTTATGGCCGAAGCCTCGGCAAGATTTTTGAGATTTAGTGTAGTATTGGCAAAACAGTACAATGGCTTCCGTTTAAAACTGGGTGAATAAGCGAAGCAAGACTCATGCATCAAACCCTATAATCAAAGCTCCTCTTACCAAAAAATGCATCAACGACATGGCGAAGAACGTCAAAATAGCTGCCGCGAAACAGTTGCGCATGGATGAACCTACAATATTCTCTGATTCTATCAACTCTTCCATCAATTGAACATGGATAATGTTATCAGCAACCTGGAATCAGTTGGTTTGCTTCGAGGTTGGTCCCCGGGGCAAAACAAGTTTGAAAGACTAAACCCGCAGGAATCTTCGCTGAGCGTGGTCTGACCCTCTGTGTATGGATTCACATCTGTTCAGCAAGAAAAGAAGAGGGTAAGGCTGCGTTCAGACTTCGCGATACGCGCGTGGACGCACTATCGTTTGCAACTCTAAAGACCGGAGCGCAGCTAGAGACGGATATCAATCGGCGCCGAACGTTACTGTTTTGGGAGAAAATAGGAGATTAGTAGAGTCACTACACGGCCTGGCACTCTTCTACTCTTTTGGCATTCTCTCAAAAAACTAAATGGACCAGTGGAAATCGATACCTCTCTATGACTGCGCGTATAACATTGGACCGCCACCGCAGCGGAAGCGATGACGCGCGTTATCGCGATGTTTGAACGCACTCCAACACCGGTACGAGATATTCTGGCGCAATATCGATGCGGTATTCTTGTTTAGGAGGTCAAAATATTTTTGTTGGTGAACTTGTGCTAAGTATACCACGGTGAGATATTTCGATAAAAATCCAACTCAAATTTCAAAGAGGGAGAGGAGAGATGAGTAGCGACTTTCGCATTTTTAATGAGAAACGAGCTCCGAATGACTCATGAAATGCAAACAGGAGGTGCGCTACTAATCATGCCTCCAGTTAGAATTTAGAAATACTTTATAAACATTAACTACTGAACAAAAAACACACTACTTCAACATGTTACAAAGGACATCATTCTCCTGTCCAGAAATGGCCCGATGTATCGCTCCTCGTCGTATGATCACCAGCAGCCACGCAACAACTTCCTCCTTTTTGCTGTGGAAGAAATACGCTGCAATCAGAAGGATCACAATGAAAAACAGAATTCAAATCGTAGCAGGCAGACAAAATTGCAAGGCATCTGTTCTGTGGCCCCTCCCTCTCATTCCTCAAGGAAATCCTTCCTCATAAAACTGCTCATTCACTCCCCCCCCCCTCGCAACAGCTCATGCCACTTTTCAGAATAAAATTCACTGTCCATGTGGGCTATATGGTTTTGCAATAACACCTACACTGGAACATTTTCCGAACAGCCGCTGCATGTTGATATCCTTTCAACAAGGAGTCGATCTTCGTCAGTCGATGCTGGAAAGTGAAAAGTTATTTGAAGGAAACTTGCGAGAAGAAACAGGTATCTCACCATGTCGCTGGACTTTGCTTTAATCTCCACGATTTCCCTCGATTTCCCTGCCACCTGCATTTGCACCTTTGGGGCTGCCGTACGAACCATAGAGCGTTTGTCGGCGATTTGAGCAGCTACAATAGCCTGAACGTCGAAAACAATACGGTATCTCCGTAGAATTTGAGTTCTTGTTCCAACTATATTGCCCACTTTTGCTTCCGGTGCACGACGGTGAATAGAAAGCAACTGTCCCATCCCAACTGCCATAGATTGGTCATCAGGAGACATCGCCAAGCTCAGCACAGGTGCAGCCATGGACATCGTGTGTAGCTGAATTGATAGCAATCAATGCAAAAAATGATAGAAAAGGGAAACGAACACTCTCCTAATGAACACTCCCTCTATTGTGTTCAGCTACATTGAGCAGAGTCGGTTCCCATTTTTAGGAAAGCTTGCCTCGAAATTTCACAATTGAATCACTACAAGGTTAGAATCAAGTGTATCCTGACTGCAACAGATACAGCAGCTGCGTAAAATGATAAGTGGTGGAGGGTGGTCAGTCGCAGTCACACGATTCCCGAGTCGCGCGACGGAGAAGCTGGAGTCTCGATGTATGAACCACCCCTCAAAAATGGTCACGGTTCGGACTGCAAAAGGAAAAAAAGAATCAACAAGTTTAAACCACTCAGATCTGTTCGACTTATCGCCGAACAAACTACTCCAAAGAAACTTGAACAGAGTGTCCTCACAGTGAATAGTATCCACAGCTTTACAAACACCGTTTGTGATAGCCGGACGCAGAAGTAGGGGACAACGTCATAGGCTCGTCCCTTCCCTCTGCACATTTTTCACTGCCATAGAACGTTGGAACAGTGTGTCCCATCACGTCGAGGAAAATCGCACAATTGATACGATCTCCACCAGTAGGGGGTGCCAATACGACCCCCACCCCCACATACTGACCTACTGTTGATATATTGGCCGTTCTAAGGTTGAGGTGTTTGGCAATCTTCACTTTCTTGTTGCCCAGATCACACAGAGAACCCATAGCATAGATATAGCAGTGTAAAACAAACCAACGAAAAATCGAGAAGGCGGATAGCATTCACTCTTCTGTCGATACCACCAGTAAGCAAAGCTTCACCATTAGCGCCAAGGCAAAGAGACGTGACGCTTTTGTGATGCTGTTGTAGTGACATAAGCTGTCGGCCACCAACAGCGATATCCCAAATTCTGAATTTTAGCGCTTTCATTATCACAAAGAATGGGTAAGACACACAAGAGATGAGTTTTTCCAAAGACTTACTTAACAACTGGACCAGCCGCTGTTGCTATGAGGTTCTCACTATTCAAGAAAATAACATTTTCTACTGGAAAACTTGCATCCATTTCCACACTTGGACCATCACTTGCACATCGAGAATCCCATAATTTGACCTGCAAAAAGTTCTCTTATGGGGTAACAAAGTAATCAGGTCAATCCATAGTTCCATTATTCAACCGCAAGGTAGCACTAGTACTTAGTTGGAGCGCCGATCCCGCTTACATTTCCAGGGCTTTCACGCGCACTTATTACGAATTTTTAAACTGACCAAGCCCATATATGCGCACGCTCTGTTCATCGCATACTTGTTTTCATTGTTTCCACCTACCCATTTCCTATCCTTTCCTACTTTCCGTTCTGTGGGTTTTCTGAACTTGCTAATATTCCGAATAAGTGGCTCCTGCTCAAGCGCGCGTTCCGTCCTGTGACTGTGGACGGGTCCACGGGTCCCCGTACACATCACACCCGCCAGCCTACGTCCGGTGCTTCTTTTCTCCACTGACTTCCCACCCCCCGCATTCAAAGAACGAATTGTGGATTTTTTTAGGGAGTACCTTATGTGCGCCTCCTTTATTTTACCCGCCTGCCCATCTGCTATCGTTGCCCACTTTTTATGTTCTTCGGCCCCTTCCAGGACGGATTCACAGACTTCCGAAGCAGGTTGCTCTCGTGAAAGGCAGTGGGCGCGGGCGGTTACTGCCAGCGCTAGTGGTGGGAGGGCTGACTGGAATGTGGCCAAACGCCCTCTCGCTGGCCTTCCACCGATGACGCTGGAGGTAACCGCCTCCTCCTTCTGCCCGCCGTCCACTGTCTCTAAAGGGCAGGTCTCAGCTCCACGTTGTTCGTGTGTTCCGCGCACTTTGGCATATGTCCCATCATACCCTTGATCCAGCCCTTCAGTAGCATCAGTGCTGACAAGCAGTAATGCTTACACATCAAGCATTGGAGCAGCTTATACATAGTAGAATACTTGAGCTAAAAAAATGGAAATTCACCTTATGATCGTAACCACCCGTTAAGAATAAATTATTATTTGCAGATGACATCGCTGTAGCACGAATCTCGTCTTTATGAGCAACAAAATCCATTACAGCCGTCGACCTTAACGAATGATTTTGTTGAGATTGAGATCTCGGATAAAAAATAAGGCAAAAAATGAAGAGAACTCAAATAGTTGATAATATCTTGCGACCCTTTGCCCTCTACAGAACAGTTAGCGTTTACAACACTCTGCCATACATTTGCTAAATCCAACCTTTGCTACTTTTATGAGTTATCAAGAGCATGGTTACCGGCTGGTTAGCGGTTAGTGCACACGCCTGTGGTTCGGGTTCGAAATCCGCCTAAGGTCAAGTGTCCATAGCTCTTTATTTTAGGGACTTGCGAGCTTTGGCGTTCAACTGCAGCTATCATAATAATACCTTTAAAAATCTTCCCGTATTTCAGCACAAGGTCAGCTGCTCTCCTGAACTTTTTTTTAGGTACGACTCTGTATGTAGGAAATGATGGGTAACCCTCGGTCCTTCAGCAACTGCCCAGAATATCTCAGGGTGGTTAGGCGTATCAAATCTAACCATTTCCAATACTGCAATGTGCAGTGGAGTCCTGGAAACTAGAGGGGAATGAGCTCTACGTCATATAAGGCTTCCGTACCACTTGGTAAATGCAAACAAGCGAATAAAAAAAGAGGACAATTCTCTGAAAATCACCCCGTATCAGCAATATCCCATTGCTTAACTCTTCCATCGCAAGCCATTGAATACAATTTTTTACCACAGGGCGAAAATTCCACACAACGAACAGTTGCTTGACTAGCCTTGAAACTTCGCAGAGGAGCCTGAAAAAAGGAATGTAAGTGTTTCAAAAAATTAACTATTCACATAGCATGCAATGCTTCAGATGCTGTCCTAAGAGATTCCAGTGATAACTATTTCAGATACTCACCTTTCCCACTCCACTTGAGTGTGTCACGTCGAATATGCGGACTTTGCCTTCTTCTCCACCGATAGCTGAAAGAGCATAGCTATTAGCATATCCAAATTGAGCGGTTCATGGGAACGACCCAAGAAGTTTTGCATGCCGTAAGAACAACAAAAGAATATCGAGAGCAAAAATCACCTATCAACTCTCCGTCGTGACGAAACCTCACGCCATAGACCGCACGTTTAAACCTTCAAAATGCAATCCAGTTAAAAGGCATCGGAACAAAGCCGAAAAAGGGCCAAGCTTTCCAGTGAAAGATGAGGTCGGTGTGCCTACATAACTGCACTCGAGCGGCACAAAGTGAGTCAAATAAGCAGAGTGGAAACTTACTGTTTCCATGAAACATAAGATCTTAAACTCGTGTGAGATGAATTTTAGCTTCAAGGACTGTCAAAAAAAGAAAGCATGTACCTGTAACCTCACCTCCTCCCCCCCATAGGGGCAACACAATCCCGGCAAAAACTAAGCTATGTAATCACCTGCTGAACATACTAATTGGTTCACAGACCACCGTGTCGTACAATGACAGCCTGACCGAGCTCGTTGATGCAACATTATAGGGTTTATTAGGGCTGAACGCAACTGATGTCACAGAAGAAGGCTCTTGGAAGACTGAGAGTTGCTGAAAACGGTTATCTTAGGAATGATTTGAAAGGTAAATGGCCTAGGATGCCAAAACATAAAAAATGGCGTCACAAATGATCAAACCTGCATCCTCTTCCAGTAAATGATGTCATCATCTGCTTTCCGATGGAAGTCATTCACTGCTATTCTACCGGCAGGTACGTATGATACCGCCATCTAAAAATAGGGTGAAAAATATTAGGAGGATGAAGGGCATGAGCAAACTGCGTCAGATAACAAGAATAACGTACTTTTGGAAGTACTGTTGGCATACGACCATCGAAAGATGCTCAATTCAAATGAATAAGTTTTTATACACAACAACAAAGCAACAATAACGTATACAACTATTCCACAAGGCAACAACTATAATATAGATCACATATCTATGAGGAACAAGTAACATAACATAAGCAATATCCATTAAGCGGTCAAAAAGGGTTAAGAAGGGCGAGGGCTTGCTCCTCTGCGCTGACAATTTCTTTACGTTGCTTCCGGCGTTTTCGTAATGGAGCAGGCGATTCAACAGAGTTGTCGACAACATCTTCTTCTGAAGCTAAAATGGAATTGTCTTTATCTCGAACTAGGGATGCCGTCCAGAGTACTAAGCCTTCTGCATGAAACGCAGAAACAATAATTTTCCTTGGGCGGCGCTGGAACTTCCAAAAAAAGTAGGGAAGTGGTTTACGGTTCGACTCTCTAAGATAACATGCAGACTTCTTTGGATTTCCTCCTTTTTGCCTATACACCAACAAATCTTTTGTGCAAGCAAAAATGGTAATATGTGCTACAAGTGCTGCACAAAAAAACATATTCGCGACAAACCAACGTGCAGGACCGGGTGGCATAGTCCACATCCGCAGTGAATGGATCGGCTCGAAACTGCTGGGTAAGAGCGCCAAGGCTCTGTAACACCTTAACGTGCCCGTTCCCCGTTTGAAGCCCCTCTTATATCACATCGTTCCACAATCGTTACATAGCGG
>MU912513.1:3336-30747 GCA_036418165.1 Cooperia oncophora
ATTGACGCACCTGATTCTCTAAAAGGCAATTACGACTTCCCTGTACCTTCGGAAACGACCTCATTNACCCCCCCCCCTCACTGTGATCCACTATGTACGACGTGCTCTGAGGATGAAGACGACGCCGTGGCCTAGCTGCATTCGCCGTGTGCCCCTTCCCCTTTCGACTATCTCAGCTCCGTTCTCTCACTCTTGGTACGAGGAGTTTTGATAACTTTGTACGTGAAATATTTGGTCTAATGGGAGTAAATCTCCCTCATTTTCATTTGTGTGTGACCTCGCTACTGCACATTTTTTTTCTTAAAAGGTCAAAGATTAGCGGAAATACAGCGGAAATAGTGAGTGCTGCTATATAACGGAGCCTTTCTAGGGCGCAGTTGCAAGATGTGGTTGATGGATGATGATGATGATGATGATGAAGATGATGCAAGATGTGGAGATAGCTTCCCCTTCGTCACCATTCCCCAACAGGTCAAAGCACAAAGGGCCACGATAGCGGACTTTATGTGTTATTCTGTTAATATATGTGAAAAGATAGCGGTTATGTGATAATACGTGTACATACTGTGACTGCGCCATAGTCCATGATTATGGCGCAGTCTATTGCTATGCTTATTTTTGTGGAGCAGACTGGAATAAGAGAGCTCTTCATGATACAGCAAAAGACATAACCTCGACAAAAATTTTCGAGTTACGAAAGTCAGGGGCACAAACAATGAGAAGCCCTGCAAGTCTGCCGAGGGGACTGGTCACCATTACACGGGAACGGTGTATCTCCTCTTGGGAACGGTAAACATGTCCTGTAAAGTTACTGTGGTTTTCTACTACCGTTCTGCTCGACTCACTTCCTGGACCAGCGATTTGACGAGTGCCAGATTTATGATTTCGGCGAGAGGCGAAAGCGTGCGGCTTTATAAAGCGGAGTTTGCCACGCTCCCCAAACAATATGGAGCGTGGAGAACCGTGGGAGCATCCTTGGGTTGGGAGTACTGAATGTATACTCACTCATAACTCTATGGTTTACTACATTTTATGTAACTTTTTTCAAGGGACCTCTATAGAGGGAACACTGTTATGCTTGGAAGAATTAGTTTACTAAGATTTTACTTGCTTCCCTTATTTTTTTTACTTCGTAATGCGTTTGATCCCTTCATGCGTATGTGAATTACGCGAATTTGGAGAAACCATGGGACTACTTTATGCGTGTGTAAATTAGAGGTTTTCGGTCGATGATATCGTTCCTTCCTCGAAAATGCCTACGAGGCTACTGCACAGGAAGAGTCTAGGATTAAAAGATACTCATAGATGTCACACTTTAATATAATCACCAAAACTCAATAAGGTGCTACGTCCCCAACGAATAATGTAACTAGGTGCGAGGTTACTGTAGCTCCGCAAAGTTCGCAACGGCACACAGCTGCATCTGTACGAAAGAATGGCGCCCCTATCTGCTCATAGGTAAATCTGCAGTTTGTTTTATTTTTATTTATGCATTTTTTGTATATGCTGTCCCAAACTAATGGGCCTCCACAAGGTAGATGAAGGGTAGGTCGTTGAGGGAATAAATTGAATGGATGCAGTTCGGAGTGGTGGGGCGCTGAATGATACTCAGCAAAGGTTTTTACACCTTGTGAAGACTGTGCTCAATTGTCCATTACACAGCTTCATGATAGTTCACACGTTTCTTCAGCAACTTGTTAGTTAACAAGAACTGAAAAGGTAGTCTACCAAAAGTACAGAGTGCCCCTTCCTCAGCCCAACAGCGCTTGAAAAAACCTAAACCTAATGTTCGGGCTCTTCGTCAGCTAGTTCACTTTGTACGTTTTTTTTCTTTTCTAAATATATATGTTAGGTGGTGTCGATCCTACGGGCCCACATTTGTATGAGTGCTCCGCAAATGGAACGACCATGGCCAAGCCATTTGCTGCTCAAGGCTCCGGAAGCTATGCTGCCATTTCGATTCTTGAGAGAGATTTCAAGCAAGATATGACGGTCAGATTTCGAAGTTTCTCTTGCTTTCTTCTTTGGGGGATATTTTCTCTATAGTTCCTTTTTTAAAACTATCCAATTTATTCTGAATAAGGAAGAAGAGTGTGTTGCTCTGGTACAGCGTGCCCTTCAAGCTGGTATGCACGGAGATAACGCCTCCGGAAATAGTTTGAACCTCGTCATCATGCAACCAGGCAAAACCGAATTCAGGGTAGGCGTTCACAATTATTCTAATGGAATTTTTTTTTTCATTTGTCTGATGTCAGCGATTTCACCAATGCTACAAATGTGGTTTCTTCTTGCCCTTTTCGAGGGTGATGTTGGAGAGCCAGCCACCGACAGTAATCGTAGGTCGTTATATGGTACAAAATCGTGACGTGTGTAATGGCGGTGTCAGTACGGTCACCCTCCTGATTCCTAATCTCACAGCTTGTTATCGCTTTTCCCATTTCGAGAACGTATTCACGAGAGAACTAGCTTCGAGAGGGAACGAAGAGAGGGGAGGAGTGGGGGGAGGGTGGGGTCACTCATCGAATGCTACATCGAATTATCAGAAGTTGTAGTTGTGAAGTGCTTTTGCGGTGTGTAGCGCCTATAGACCTGTCAACTCTTGTATAGCAATGGGACGACAATGTAAGACAGCAAGAGTGCAAAATGCCCCCCCCCCTCGTCGCCGAACTGCGTCAACCAGTTATTGTTCTTCTTTATAACAGTGGAGTTTTCTAGCAATGGAGGACATCGTCGAGGAGGTTGGGGTAATGGACAACGTGGTGATTGGCGAGGAGGAAGAGGTAGAGGTCATTGGCGCGATGATCGTCGAAGAAGAGACGACTGGCGTGATGAAGGCAGAGGACAACGACGACCGTGGAACGACAGGTCTCACCAGGATGACGGCGGTCCCAAAAGAGCACGCTACGATTAGCATTTGTAAGACTAGTGTGCTCTACGCATTCCATTTCATGTTTATTCGGAACACGATGTAATCTTTCCTTCTCGTTCTCAGTAATGATTAGAAACCACTACTTAGGCGTATGTACCGTACATGGTTTCGAGGGCTTGAAGTTCCGATGGCACCTTTGTGTATGCCGGTGGGCGGGGCTAGGAACGACAACATTGGTGCGCCTCTACCTTCCACGACTGGGCGCTCCAGTGAGGTCGCCACCTAGCTCTGTCCATCTGGCAGTACCAGTGCCTTTACGCAACACGCTGTTCACATCGAGTGCACCATTCCTAAGTGATGACTGTCAATGTTTTCTTCCTACTAATGGTTTCTTCACCAAGTTTCAAATATGATGTTAATAAGGTACGTTCTAAACCTCACATGGTCTCACATGAGGACAATCTATGAAAGTTTGTATATAAACGTTTCCAATAGCCTTTAATGGCATACATTTTCGTCCAGGCTCTACTTTGCAATTATAGAGGCAGCTCCAACTTTGTCCAGGTATTACTCCTTTGCTAGGAATATAGCTAGGGTTCGAGTCGTCCTTTGGAAAACCTAGGAAATTTAGAGCTGTAACAGAATGCCAGTTCTCTGTGAAGTTTCAAAAAGCTCGAGGACAACGGCTGAAATCACGTAGTCTGAGCTGCAAAAGTAGTATATCCCTAGGTTGCAAGCAGGACTAGCATGTCCAATGAAAGCGCCTGAATATCCACTGAATCCAGGTGCGCTTTCAAGTCTGCTGGTATTTGTTTTGAAAACAGCAACGAAGACATTTTTATGCGAGATTTTCCTTTCATCTGCTAACAAGGGAAGGATGTAGGTCGAAGGTGCCATTTGAAATGAAATTGTATACGGCTGAAAGGTCTTCGGACGGAATTACGAAACCGTGTCCATATCTGCTGCGGACCTCCCAGAAAGAAGTTACGGAGCTTTTTGGGGGAGAATCACTACAAATTGCGGCGCTAAGGCTACCGAGACCGTGGCAGCATGCCGAGTGATACGTCGTAGGGCTCACGGTTCGTGGTCGAGGGTTTGGATCCTTGATGCGTGTGCTCTTTTGCATTTTTTCCAAAGTGGTCCCTCTGCACTTCAAAGCCTTTTGCATAACACTTGGTCCATGATAATGTCGTGATGTAATGATTCTGAACTGATGGAGCCATTGCGAACGATTTCATCGAGATCACCTCCGGCTGAAAAGATTGTCATACAAGCCGAAAACTTCAGCAAATACGAAAACTCTTTGAGATAGACATAATTCAACGTTATGCACTGGTGAATGAAGCTCTTGCCCATCGCGACCTCCAGCATGATTGCCACATCAACGCTACTTCATATGGAAGCATTTTCCCCCACTATAATCATCTTCATGCACAACTTCGGATTCGTTTTCCAGTCATGTCGTTTGGAGAATAAACATTTGAAGGCAAAATCTTTCTTTGGAGTGCACTTTTGTTGTACATGCTCTTTAAAGCAAAGAAAGAGGAATACAAGAGCCAAAAGTGATCACTATGGAATGGTTCGCAATGGCTCCATCAGTTCAGAATCATTACATAACGACATTATCAGGGACAAGTATTATGCAAAATAGCTTTGAAGTGCACAGGGATCACTTTCGAAAAAAATGCAAAAGTGTACACGCATCAAGGATTCAAACTCTCGACCGCGCATCCGTGAGCCCTACGACGTATCCACTCGGCCATGCTGCCACGATCTCTATAGCCTTACGCCGGCAATTTGTAGTGCTTCTCCCCCAAAAAAGCTCCGTAACTTCTTTCTGGGAGGTCCGCAGCAGATATGGAAGACGGTTCCGTAATTCCCGTCAAAAGACCTTTCAGCCGGTATACATTTCATTTAAAATGGCCACTTCGACCTACCATCCTTCCCTTGTAAGAATTCCCATACATACAAAACAATAGAGTACGAAAAATTCTTAGTTTATTGTTTATTGTTCTTACACGGCAAAGCGTGTGGTACAATGAAGACAATTAGTAAACAAAACCAAAACAAGGTAACAACAACAAGGTAACAACAACAAGGTAACAACAACAAGGTAAGTGAACGCAAGAATAAAATAGACAGCGAACAAACAGTTTCTAAGAAATTCTAATTTCTTCAAGTAATGGAATGGAGTAATGAAACAAGGGCGCCATATACCAAAGTGCAAGCCATTTATACTTCATACCAAGCATTCTCCCTGCGGATTTCCTCCTCTTCTGCTGGGGAAAAGTCGTTTGTAATGTTGAACATAGTGCGAATTTCTTCGGGAGTCTTTCCCTAGAATGACAGAAATGAGCTACAATCTAGTGTTGTCCCCACACCAAATATTCAAATAACTGGGTCACTTCGGGTTTCCTCGAATGCTTAGTAAACAGACTTGATCGCTGCGGATGTTGCGGCCTTTCATGGATAGTAGCCTCGTCGTGGCACTGGCCCTTTATCCACCAACTGGAAGCTGGCAGGCGACCACAATCGGTAAAAGACTGGCGCTACATTAAACCCAGCCCCATTGACAGGCCCCACCTTCTGCAGCAAACAAGTCTGTGTTAATAGTTTAAAGTGCATGAACAGAGAGTGTACAAAAGAGCGCTATGGCAAAGGTAAAACAACTCACTTCCATAATGTGGGCGATCTTCTCGCATCCATCATCGAGTAGTTTGGGAATGTCCAGATAAGTGGCAGCCTGAATATGATTGATAAGTTAATGCAAAATTGGGCTTTATGGCATATATAAGCGTACCACTGTGATCTCGAAAAGCATGGGATAATCGACATTGAAAAAGTCCTCGGACCACTCTTCAAGCTTTTTGATGTCATTCCCTTCCGTTTTATGCTTTTCACACCACGCTACCACCTGAAACCATTCTAATCGAGGAATTCGACCTACAAACGAAATAAACCATAATCTGAGGATTTTCACCGCATCTGACCAGTACCAACAGTTACTAATACAAGCGTAATGAAAGGGGCCACGCGGCAGCGCCTAGTCCCTTCCTCCCTCCATGGCTCAAAGACAGCGCCCGCGATCGACTTTGGCAGGTTGTAGTGCTCAGAATTGTTGGACCATGTGGCAGGTAAAGCATTAATCAGAAAAAGTAAACAAAAAGCGTCGCAAGGACACAGAATAAGACCCTGCTCGATAGGACGCTTCTGGGCGAGTTTCGCAGATTTTGGGTGCGTTCTCCATAACCCGAGGCCGTCTCGTTGCGGCTAATTCATGAGGATACTACCTAGGGTATCTTATCTAATCTGACCATGAGTACTCTCTATCAGTTTATGAGTAAACGCTAGAAATTTAGCGATTAACAACGCCAGCGAGAATGGAAAACCAAACGAGGCGGGATTAACACGACAGGCGGAGTCAGCTAATCATTATTGACCCCGCCTTCGTCTATCAATCGATTTCGAGTCCCATGAGCGGGCTATCCTCCGTGGCTGTGGATTCCGCGATATTGTGCTGTACATGACTGATCGTTGATCTTTAAGAGTGCATTCAGACTTGGCGGCAGCACTGTGAGCGCTGGCAGTTCTGAGCTCTTAGAATGTAGGTGTTCAATGTAGCGTTTCTAGTGTCAACGTTTTGAGCACGCAGCAGCGTTTTCAGCATGACACCTATACTTTTGGGCGCTAAAAACACTCACAGATGCTTAAAAGGCATGGAACGCTGGCATACGCTCAAAACGCTGCCGTGAAGCATGAACGCACTCTAACAGAGCATGCAATCAGAGTCACCGCATCGTAGTCTCCTAGAGCAGAAGCAGGGTTGGGGCAGCGTTAATTCCCAGCAGTAGAATCACAGCATCAATTGACTAGAGGGATAGAGTCGACTCACAGCGCCACTACCCTGTTGAGTGAGTTGGGTCGCGGTGCGGAAGCTGCGAGCATCATCCCCTTGGAAACCCCATTCAGCAGCTACGAATTAAAGCTGCTTACCCCGCATATAGAGTTCTGTTCGGTGCGGATGAAGGGCCTGTAAGGGGAGGGGGATGGGTCCGCAGTGGCGCAAGCCCCTTCCCCTCGAGTTTTTGGCGAGGGTAAGCGAAGACAACTGGTGCCGAACGGACCGTCGTCGTGCTAGACTCATCCCCCGCCCCAGCATCCGCAGCGAACAAGTCTACAGTCGCGAGGCCTCCTGACTCCTTCGACCACATCTACACAATGCTCTTTAACCAGTTACGAAGGATTCTTTTTCTACTCTGAAACACAAAGTATCGAAGGAAACCAAACAAATATCGAACAGCAAACGTCCAATATGATTTCAAAGAACCTTTTTGAGAACTGGAGCTGTGACGTTTAGAATTGGAATGGGAGCGTCTTCATCTTCATCTTGGAGATTCAAGTCCTAAAGTCAGGTTTGAATAAAAAGTAAATTTATGAGAAATATGACAGACCTCAAACATGGTGACCAATTTCGACGACATGCTGATAATTGAAGCTGGCACTTCACAAATGTCCGGCTCCATTGTTAGGACTCTATAAATCTTCTCGGGAGTGGCCACCTTTTCGAGTGCAGCATTCTCTGAAGTCTTTTTTGATCCCATCTATAAAATAAACAGTTAGATACATTAAATGCAGGAAACTGAGTAATAGTAGTTGAACGGACGATGCTCAAAACAGTTCAAAGACATGTCCAGTCCTGCTCGCTGCAGATGCTGGGGCGTTTCAGGGGACTGGGTGTGGCGCGACGCCAGCTCGTTCTCCACCAAATCTAGATGCTGACTACAGGACTCTGATAATAATAGTCGGGCAAATAATAGGTTAATGAGTAAGCAAAGCGCGCGATGGTGAGTTGAACGAAGATTTGTGCAATCAAGGAGTACTGCCCGTATCGTCTGATTTAACCGAGCCCAGTTGGAACCAGACCACTTGGTAATTAGGAGAGCGGACAGCCGGTGTGCACGCAGCGCTTAGTTTGCACGAATGACGCCGAGGTTCAATCAATTTCTAAGTTTTATATGGAGCTCAACCCCAGAGGTATGTACGGTCTCTTTTGTATCGAATTTGTTACTTACAAATTCCAGCAAAACACATGTTCACTCTGATCACTGTAAAATGTTCTAAGTGAAACAAAAGGTGAAATCATACATTTCAAGCGAAACCGAACAAGAGTTTTGTAGTTCACGCAACCATCGCCGCCAAGGCGAGTCCCGTACGACGGGACGTTGGCGGCGGGTCAGCATGTGGACGGTTGCTACGCGAAGCGTGTCGCGTAGCGGTCATGCTGACCCCGCCGGCTGGGAAGGTATTTCGCCATTCCGGCTTTCGTTTCAAGTTTGATCCCCACCCGCCCGCCCTAGAACAATGCAAAATGAGTAAATGTCCAGACAGCACATGGGTAGTTGGAAAGTTTAGGCAGGTCCAATACGCCCGAACTGTGGGACTTGCATGCACTATAATGCATCTTTATGAAGAGTTGAAGGATTTCATGCTGTGATCAAGTAAGTCATCAGTCAGGCAAAATCGGCAATAGAAACCTGAAATGAGGCGTGACATCCGGGCTAGAGAGGTTGCAGTGTGTCAAAGAATAGCTCATTCTATGGCCCAATCTAATGGAACGCCTCCTTTGCGTGGTAGCCTTGGATTAACCCATTATGCATACTTGCTTCGCTTCAGTTTGCTTCGGGTCTCTGAGAGAGATGGCTGTGCCAGCAGAAGAAACCTCTTTCTTCTCTCAAGGTAAATACACCCAGTCTCGGGTGCTTTGAAGAAGCCCTGTCAAAGAACATTGACAGAGAGATAGCCAGGCTATCGCAATTCAGTTTCTGCTAGCCGATGCAACAGCTTAATCTTGTTTTGGAAGCTACAGACAGGGCTGGTGAGCGCAGGTGCGTCCTTCAAGGAATCTGACCCTGGTAGGTTGTGACCCGGTGTGAAGTATCAGGTCGATAAGGTAGGAGGTAAGAGCAATCCTGAACATTCTCATGTAAGTAACACAAAGGGAGATTAATATTTAAAGTTCGAGCAGCATTCAGCGTGCTCCATAGCTCAAGCTGCTCGCATCACAGAGGCTTAATTGTCACTCGGTACACTTATCGTATACAGAAAAAGTTACGTAAACGAACGTTTAAGTTGTTCGAAGGGTGCATGGATCATGCACTGATACACAGAAGTGCTACAAATGAATGTCCTGACAGGCATCCTATGGATCTACAGTCTTCCAGTAGACTAGTGCATTATTGCCCAAGCCGAAGTATTGAAGTTGTACTTATGCAAAGCTACCTGGGGTCATCGACTCCCTTTGTCAATAGAGGCATTCTTTTTCAGTACATTCAGATCAATAACAAGGAGTCCGAGCGGCTCGTTTTAGTCGCCATCCTATGTCAGCATCCAGATCGACCCTTAGCGGTAGGCATCCTGCACCCTTCGGTATTTATTTTCAGATATAGGTCGGGGTGTGTTCATTTGACATCCGAACAGCAGCGCGCAGAGGAGCGGAACGTACTACAATGGACGTGGTGTTGTTATAAGTTACAGCTCGCTAACTATGGATTTTGGACAACAAGTAGTGGCTATCGATCGACTTTGGTTATGGAGTTACCACCTGTTTTCTCACGATTCCCTCTGAAGGCAGCTCGTCCTAACTCTTACGATCGTTGTGTTGTTGATGATGTACATGTTCGTCAGACTCTACAAGTTATCGTGGTTAGGTCTCTTCATACGTAATTAGCCGTGTAGTATTCCAGGATTAGAATGAGTTCAAGTATCAGCATAAGTTTGATGTTTTAACGGGGCGCAGATGCATGGAGTTTTGTATTCACGCAACCATCGCCGCCAAGGCGAGTACCGACGACGGGACGTTGGCGACGGGTCAGCATGGGGACGGGAGCTACGCGAAGCGTGTCGCGTAGCGTTCATGCTGACCCCGCCTGCTGGGAAGGTGTTTCGCCATTCCGGCTTTCGTTTCGTGTTTGATCCCCACCGGCCCGCCCTACGAACAGGTACGAAACGAACCAGTAGACCAGATTTGCGTCTGGTTATAGCTGACAACTCCAAGCAGGGCCTGTACGCCCCATCTGTGGGTATGCATGCATTATCATGCACCCTTCTTACGAAGAGTTCGAATGGGTTAACTAGTATTCAGTTTTCAAGGGTATCGAGCAAGTATTCCATTCAGGGAAAAGCGACATACGAGTCGAAATGAGGCGGTGAAACTCGAATCAGAGAGAGAAAGAGAGAGCTTGTATGTATCAGAATGACTTATTCTATGGCTCAGTCCAATGGAACGTTCCCTTGCATAGAAGGCTTGAATTGCCTCATAGTTGCATTGCTTCGTTATTTGTTCGTTACTATATTGCTCATGGATTTCCAAGGTACGACAAACTACAATAGATGTGCCAATTCAAGGAACCCCTTTGTTCACTCAAGTTTAGTGCGCCCAGCCACGAGTGTTTTAATACAGGCTGACAAGGAACTAGACATAAATGAGGCTGGGCTAGCTCATTTTGCGTATTTTAGTCTTTGCGAATGAGCGTTTATTTTATCTGGATGCTACAGATTGTTCTTAAGGGAGGCGACCCTTCAAGGAAGGTGACCCTGGTCGGTTGTGACCCAGCGCGAAGTATTAATCAATGTAGGTACAAAGTAGGAGCTATCCTGAGCGCGTCAAGTCCTGCCGTCCTGGGTTTCGGCCTGCATAGTGGACAGCGTACACTTATTTGTTACGCAAGAAACACAACGCAGCCGAATTGGAAGTTTGAGCGGAGTGCATTAGTCATGTTTACTGATATATACAGAACTTGCTCTAAATGGATGTCCTGACTGAAATTCCATAAATCTACGTCGTTTAGTAGAGTAGCACAAGCTTGCCCAAGCCGCTTATATCAAAGTTGCGCTTGAGCAAGGCCTCGAGTCTCCCACCCACTTTGGGTAATCACTTGAGGCATTCTTTTTCAGAGCATCTAGATCAATGACTAGGACAGGAAGTCCGAGCAGCTCGCTTCAGTCAGCACTCTATGCTGGCACACAGGTCGACCCTTGGCAGTAAACGCCCATACTCTTGAAAAATCTCTTTCAGATGTAGGTCGGGGTGTGCTCACTTGGACATCCGATCAATATCACGCAGATGACTGGAGCTGACGACAATGGAATTGATGCTACTATGGATTACAGCTCACGAGGTATGGATTTCGGACAACAAGGAGCGGTTGCCGACTTCGGACTTGGAGTTCCCACCAAGTTTCTCGCGATTTCGGAGGAAGACAGTTCATCCTAGTTTTTTCGCTTGTGTTGTATAGGCTATTCGTTGGACTCTAAAAGTTTTTGTCCTTAGATCCGCATACGTTATTCGCCATCTACAGCGGGGTAGAATAAGTTTAAGCATCAACAACAGTTCAGTTCCAGTAAGGCTCAAGCTGCCTCTATTAGTTCAGTGATCGTTACGTACTAGCATCTTGCATATGTTAAAAGTATCAAGGTAAATCTCGAGCGAACGTGGTATCGCTTAGCTGTATTGTATTAGGTTCATCATTGCTGTAAGCTATTTCTCGTCGATCACTAGAAGTTTTGTATCAGTACACCTAGACATTCATGTCCAATGAGATAAGTTATATGCATTGAAGGCAATATACAGGGGGGGCCAAAAAAAAAGACATTCTGACCGAGTCACATATCAGCGAAGTTTTCGCAGCGCAGACAGAGAACGTGGATACGAGTACCAGGGCGAAGGATACCCAAGATGTTCCTCTATAAGCAGGAGCTGGCGCTCGCCCATCACCTTCATGTACACCAAAATATGAAGTCATCTCCAGTCGCAACCTGACTGGTGAAGACCTTCGGAATTCATGTCACCTCCAGGCAGCTGCGGAACTTCTTGAATTAAGTCACCCATGGAGAGCTACCTGGAGACAAGTACTCTTTGATCTGCAAGGACCCCAGCCGTCGCAGCAGCCTTCGACAACGTCGTCACGGTATAGGACATCATCTTCACCACAGTCGCCAAGGCGCCAGTTGATGGTAGGGACCGGACGTACCTGGAATGGAGAGACCAATATTTTCTTCGCGGGCAGCGGACTGAAGGTGAGCACTGGCGGTTACATCGAGCAGCTCGAGAAGATTATCCACCTCACATGTCGTCGCCCGTACCTTCTTGGAAAGGTTGTACTGCTACAGCATTGGGTGCCACCACATGGAATTGAAGGGTGTTGGAGAAACTCTCGCCTACTCGGAATGGAAGGACGTTGGGTACCTGGTAAAGGTGGAATATCTAAGCAGGTCCCCTGAGCTAAACCCATCAATAACCCGGTCCGGGCGGAGCTCAACAGGGTGGTCTACGGTGGCGGAGAAGTCGACTATCTCGCTGATCTCAGGTACCACATCGCGTTTGCGGGCCAGAATCTCTCAATGGCGCTCGTCCAGAAGGCTGTGGCGGAGCATCGTGATAGTATTTGATATGCTCTTTAATATGGTGGTAGAAGTGTCCCATAAAAATTTAAATGAGGTAACTTATAGCGCCTCGAAAGTCAAGGAGGAAATGTCTTTTTTTTTGGCCCCCCCTGTACATTATGTATCGGTCAATTCGACCAAGTGCGACACGACAGTAAACGATAAAGCCTTACCGTTGTGTTGGTTGCGTGAAAGACAAAACGGAGGTTTCGTCGTAGAGTATCGGAGATGAAAGGTAAAAAATGGCACGCCTGTAGTTATTTCGCAAGCTCGCAATGTGACTGCGAAGGAGTCACGCGGCGTTAGCGCACCACTTTCGTGCCGGGAACCTACAGCCTGGTACTGTCACGGTTGACTTCATCGGGACGGGACGGGACGTTCTTTTTGCCTGTTGCTGCACGTACTTGAGGACTACGAAACGTCCTAAGACTTCTTGGTTTAGAGCTTTTCCATTGAAGTGGCGGAACCCAATGCTGTTTGCTGTATGAGTTTGCGCTTTTGCCTTTCGCTTTAGGACCACGGGGCGGTCCGAACAATCTAGAACCAAGACTAGGCATGAATAACTCCGAAATTACTGTCAGGGCCCTTGACCTGTACGAAATCGAGTGGGCGTTCGTAGCGTTGTTCCACCGTTATTTTAGGTCAGAAGCTAGTTTTGCTAGATTTCCGCGCGTCATGACATCCTCTGTGCCAGGAAGCCAACTCGACGGGTATTCCTTTGAAGAAATTGCCGGGCTGCGCGGCTTGGGAAAGGAGCGGCCGAAGGACCGCTAGGTGCTCCCCCTCCCTCCCCCCCCCCTTGAAAGTAACTAGGTTTACACTTCATGCTGAAGTGCGAAGTACTCTTCATGCTGAAGTGCGAAGTGATAAAGTCTTCATTCAGTTTCTCAACGAGCATCAGCATATGCTTCCAAACCAAGCGAATATATTGGCAGGGGGAGGTGCTCTAGCACACGAGCGGTGGGTGCCCCTCAAAATCAGAAAACTACAAGTGTTAGGCTAACATACGCCTGCATTATAGTCGTATGGGTGACGTATCCACGTTACAATGCCGTCTAGTTGGCTGTTGACGAAGGGGCCTGTCAGGCGGGATGTGTTTGGCGCGGTGCCAAACCCGTTCTCCACCAGTTCTTGAAGCGAGCAGGTGACAAACTTCACCATACGTTCGTGCCACTCTTTCTACCAATTTTTGTCTCATACCTGCTTCAAGAAATGGCTGAGAACGGGCTTAGTGCCGTAGCGCACTCACAGTGCCTGACACGCCCCTTTATCCGCAGCGAACTGCAGTATGAATGGTATATGGTCGGAGTTGCCTAGTTGGTTGAGTTGAGGTATTATAGCAACTCTACCTTAAACCAATTCAACTGAGCAATCTTCTCTCTCTGGGAGTTTTTCTGATAGACTTTCACAAAGGTTGTAATGGCCTGAACTCGGGTATGAGATATATGGCCGGAATCCGAAACCCTTGGCCATTGTGGAACATAATCTTCTCGGTGAGGAATTCGTTAACGCGCGTGGCGTAGGAAATTCTGCTGCATGTCGTTCAGGAGCAGGCTGCAGCATTATGATGCGCGCAAGTGGGGTCAGTACGACCCATCCCCCCCTCAAAGGAGGGTCTCGGTACTATCCCCTCCCTTCTCCAGCTCTACTTCTCCAATCAACTCTTTAATACAAGTTCCCAGCGTCTTACCAGTTTTTCACCCGAAAATTTTCCGTAGAACGTGGGGGAGGGAGGTATAGCCAATGCGAAACAGCGATAACCAGGAAAAAATTTTCCCAACGTGGCAATTTCTCTCAAAGTCAGAACGACCTCCCTCTCTCAAAGCAACGGTCAAATAGGACCCCCCCCCCTCGCCCACCCCCTTGTGTTTCACGCAACGATGCTGTACCCTGTTTGGGAGATTTTGCTTACGGCGACGTGCATGAACTAACAGAATGTGTACTACCTAGTTAACCCGGTATACTGCAGCACGCTCAATTTAACCAAGTTGGGTTCTAATGCGAATGACGTGTGACATGCTGCTACGCCGCAATACGGTACCCTGACTCTCCTGAGAGGCCACTTGTTCCATCCATTGCCTAGTTCCACGCACGCTTTCATGCTGCGACGGGGGGTTATTCGGCAAAGCGCGCTTCTGCGAGACTATCTCTCAGACAGCGTTCAGTCTTCGCGACGGCAGTGCTTATCTCTCAGACAGCGTTCAGACTTCGCGACGGCAGTGCTCTGGTCGCGCGTTCGATGCGACCGATGCAGTCGAGAGCATGCGCATTGGTCGCGGAACACGCGACCGAAGCGCTGTCGTCGCAAAGTCTGAACGCTGCCTCAACAATTCTGGTTGTCTGCACTAAGCGCAAGCCTTTCAGAGAGAATACAGACGCACAGCTGGGTAGTCTACCCCAGCTCCTCCTCTCCCCTCCCTCCCTTCACAAATACACTGCATAGCCTGAAGTTGGGGAGGGCATGGTTGCGTACTCCCGTGCTCAAGTGCTCAGTGGCTTAGGCTTAGTGGCTTAGGCTTAGTGGCTCAGACTTACTGGTTTCTTAGTGGCTTAGGCTTAGTGGCTTAGACTTAGTGGCTTAGGCTTAGTGGCTCAGACGTAGTGGTTTAGGCTTAGTAGCTTAGGCTCAGCGGCTTAGGCTCAGTGGCTTAGGTAACGGTCTTTGCAGATGCAAACATCATCATGAGCTTCTCCTTGTTCTGGTGTATCAGGGGATCACGTGGTTCAGAGCAGATGGTAGTTTATGAAGCTTTCTCTGGAAAAGCAGGTCCCGATTGACAAAGGTGAAAACTACTGATGAAGAAAAAAGCTTTCAATTATACGAGTTTCGGCGCGCTTCGTGGGAGGCATTTTGCACTTCCGCTACAGCTATCACCAGCTTCAATTTACCAGTCTTACTCTGGTGAAACCTGCGATTTTTTTAGAACTGGAGCAAGCTCGTCCACCCACCATGGTAAATGATATTAGTATAGTATTTAATTGCTTTACCAGAGTGTACAGGTCTTCACTCAGCGGCTCGGCATGTCGACGGGAAGCAGTAAATGTACAGCCCCCCCCCCTACCGCCCCTCTCAACCCGTGGCCGAACTGCGCCGAATTTTCCCATTGAGTGGATCAGGAAATGCTCACCATCGAGTGATGTACCCTCAGCTGAGTAATGTTGCTCATAGCGCCTGTTAAAAGTCTGGGAAGGGGCAAATGGAATGCTCTAGACGTTTACCTTGGACAAATCCCAGTTTAGGTGCCTGTAGAATAACCGACGGACCAACGAGCTTGGGACCTCGCCGCTCTTGACGGTGAAGAGTCGATTAATGAAAAACATACCATAGCAAATTTGCATATGAAGTTTGACGAGTGGTGTCTTTCCCCATCAGTTCAACTGTCTCCCGAAATGTGCACCCAAATCCTAGAAATGTGCAGCAGACCCGGGCTGAAGCAAACATGTAGAACCTTTTAAATTCATCGAATGATGAATGTCTTCGTTCTTTCGCGACAGTAGAAGCAATTGTGGGGTGCTTACAACTAGTTATAAGAGGGTCTCATGAAAAGTTTACCTTATTGTCCTGTCTGACACAAAACTTGAATAATGAGTGCCTTTTCAAAACTACAAATAATAGGTGTCTCTACAAAACTTCTCCCTGCTTAAATTTTCTCTTCTTTACCTTTTTCGATAAGATGCATTCATACGATTCACTTATTTACCTGCTAAATTACTCTCAAATGGTTTACCTTTCAAGCCATGACGGTACTCTGCCCTGAAAATATCATTGTTTGCAGTATTTACCGCATCTGGCTAGCAACATTTAGAGCCTGTGGAATGCCACGTTTTAGTCATACTTTTTATTCTTTTTGAGGGCACCTGAGTCCATGGTATTCCAATTTTGATGAGGCAGGCGCAGTTCTACGATAGGGAAATTTTGCTGGTTTTAATCAGTCGCTGCTAATACGTCCTTTAGAGACGTGTAAGCTGCTGTAAATGTATGCTATAACATGAGCTTCGTTAACACTTGACAAGAGTCTACAGGTCTCACCAAGGTAAGCCGTGTAATTTAGAAGGAACTAGCATATGAAACTAGCGAAATTGCAGAATCCCCCCCCCCCACCTCACGCCGAACAGCACAAACCGAATCTCGTTGAAAACAGCTAAGTGTAGCTTTAATCGGGATAGTTATATTTCTCCTTTGGGATTCTCCTATATGCTCGACAATCGCTTTCAAAAGCAGAAAACCGCAAAACGTAAATTGATTGGGTCTTCAGTCCACCGATGACAGGAGGGATAACCCCTGCACCTTCTAGTCCGACCAGGTCGTATGTTTATTGATCGCTAGAGAGGAATGCTGCAGCAGCTGAAGCAGGAATGGCTAGAAGCGGACGCAGACGCTAAAAAAGGTCATGTCGATCGTTTTCTGCGCAAAACTCTGTATAGAATACATGGATTTTTTTATACTAGAATCCGGTAGACAGAAGCTTGAAAACAGAAAGTGCCAAAAACAACATCAGCTGTCACTTCCTACGCATTTTTCAGCCTCTGGGCTTGAACTTTCTTCTGAACATGCTGGGAACAAAGTGATCTGTTTGTTTACTGACTATGGGGTGCTGGGTGGTCAAATATTACGTCTAAACCTTGGGTCAGGGTGAAGCGTCTGGACAAAAATGCATTGGCGGTGTCTTCACGACCGTCTCCCTCCCTGAAGAGGGCCTCAGCGCGACCCAATTTCACTACCTGTTTTCTCAGGGTTTAGAATTTTGTCGACGAGCTGACGAAAGTAGGCATCTTCGGACAACTGTCAGAACCATGTCGCATGGAACGGAAGGAAGTGAGCGATCAGATACTTTTTCTCGGATCCACTTACAGCTCCCTTCCTATCCGTGATTCGATTCACAGGCACCATGTACGGTACCTTGAGCATATTTCCTTACGGAGCAGTGCCTAGGGAAAGCTCATATGAGCTGTTTCGTAGACGCGGGATTACAAGCAATATTCATCTTGACAACCTTCATTGCTTTGCGGTGAGAACTAAGTTATATACGAGGAAGGGTCAAAAAACACTTTGCCCCTACCGATGACAGGAGAAAGAACCCCTTTGCAGGGGTTCCCTCCTGTCATTGGTAGACTGAAGACCCAGTCAATTTCCGTTTCGCGGTTTTCTGCTTTTGAAAGCGATTGTGGAGCATACAGGTGAATTCCAAACGAGAACTATAACTATCCCAATTGAAGCTACACTTAGCTGTTTTCAACGAGATTCGGTTTGTGCTGTTCGGCGTGAAGGGGGGGGGGGGAGGGATTCTCCACTTTCGCTAGTTTCATATGCTAGTTCCTTTTAAATTACACGGCTTACCTTGGTAAGACCTGTAGACTCTTGTCAAGTGTTAACGAAGCTCATGTTATAGCATACATTTACAGCAGCTTACACGTCTCCAAAGGACGTATTAGCAGCGACTGATTCAAACCAGCAAAATTTCCCTACCGTAGAGCTGCGCCTGCTTCATCAAAATTGGAATACCGTCGACCCAGGTGCCCTCAAAAAGAATAAAACCTATTGAAAAACGTGGCATTCTACAAGCTCTAAATGTTGCTAGCCAGATGCGTGAATACTGCAAATAATGATATTTTTAGGGCAGAGTATCGTCATGGCTCAAAAGGTAAACCATTTGAGAGTAATTAATAGCAGGTAAATAAGTGATGGTGAATCATATGACTGGATCTTATCGAAAAAGGCAGAGAAGAGAAAATTCAAGCAGGGAGAAGTTTGGAAAAGACACTTCTCAGTCGCTCATTATTCGAGTTTTGTGTCAGACAGGACAACAAGGTAAAGTTTTCATAAGATGTTCCTCTTATAAGTAGTTGTAAGCACCCCACACTTGCTTCTACTGTCGCGAAAGAACGAAGACATTCATCATCGATGAATTCAAAAGTTCTACATATTTGCTTCAGCCCGGGTCTGCTGCACATTTCTAGGATATGGGTGCACATTAGAAAATTGAACTGATGGAGAAAGGCAACACTCGTCAAACTTCATAGGCAAACTTGCTATGGTATGTTTTTCATGACTCGACTCTTCACCGTCAAAAGCGGCGAGGTCCCAGGCTCGTCGGTCTGTCGGTTATTCTAGAGGCACCTGGACTGGGATTTGTCCAAGATATAAGCGCCCCAAGCGCCCGAAACTCCTACAATTGAAAGCTTTTTTTCTTCATCGATAGTTCTCACCTTTGTCAATCGGGACCTGCTTTTTTAGAGAAAGCTTCATAAATTACCATCTGAATCACGTGATCCCTGATACCCTGAACCAGGACAAGCTCATGATGATATTGGCACTTGCAAAGACCGTTACACCACAAAAAATGTTGAATGTGGCTCCACTGACACGTTTCTAACTGTTGGAGGAAAACGCACGCACGTACATATACATATGTGGCATGAATACTGGACACTTCGAGAGGGTTATGAACTGGTGTGAGACTAACAGCTTACCATGGGAAAAATAATCTGTGGGAACTATAATCCTCGAACTGTACTGATACTAGTATCACTACAGCCTTTTGTTAGTATGCACCTATTTTGAATGAGCACTTTCAAGCTTAATAAAGCCGTCCACATATGAATATATCTTCCTGGTCAAATACTAGAGGAATGCGCGTTTCGCGTTCATCGCGTAGCAGCATTCTGTCGTTAGAAGTAATCCCATTTGTACTAGAGAGGGCAACTAGTCATTACACTACCTTCGCTGAGAATCGTCCTGCCTTCCGCGCGCGATCCGGTAATAAACCAACTTCTTCCTTCAGAAAACGGCAATTGGGTACCAGATATGTCTGGAAGAATGAGAACACCGAATTGCACATCGGCTGGCCCACATAAGTCATTGTATAGGTCATATCGCATTCAATAAGTCACTAGGACCCTGAATCGAACTAGAGTACGTGCCGCATTCCGAAAAAGGATTGGTTAAAGCTCTATCCTTTTTTTTTCGTTTATATTCGCGTTCATCCCACGTTCTCTGTTCACGCAAGGGAATGCCACAACAAGACATATTTTGAAAGTACCCCCCTCCCTTAGGCTTCAAGTCATGGGAATAATCATTTTCGGAAAGCAACCCACAATGCTTTACCAGATACCAGATTACGTAACCAGTGTGCGATATATTATGATGAGTGCTGCTGGCTCAATCAATAACCGTACACACAGCTAACAAGGGAGGCCGTTCAGGGCGTGGTGAGCTTTTTTGAAATGGTCTGTGTGCATATTTTACGGGTTTATACGAGGACCAGAAAACTGAGATTCATTTTCGCTGCGCGCTTCTACGAATAAAAACGTGGAAAAGAGGTCGATGGTCTGGATTTCACCGAGGACAAAATTTTGCTTCTCTACAGTTTTTCATTTTTTGGATCTATGTTTGTCTAAATAATTGGTCCTAACAAAAATATTCACGATAAACTGAACAATCCTACTTTTATGAAGCAAAACTGCTTTTTCGTTCGAATTCGTTAGTATGCACAGACTCAGCTCTTCGGCGCTATGCCGGTGCCAGATGGCACTGGAACCAAAAATAAAGGCTAGAATCGTGATCAGGACTGTCGACTACCCCCAGGAGCAAGTTTCGAGGGAAAAGTTTTTTTGAATTTTTCGGGTTGTAGGTGACTGACCATTTGGTCGGCAGTGTTAGCGGAGTTTCACATCTTCGTAACAGCGATGACGTATCGTTGACGCTACGGACCCCGGACAATCCAATAAGCAAACCCAAAAAGGTCAAAACAATGGTTTTAACCAAAAATTTGTTTTTAGTGGTAATCAGTGGCCCTGAACACAAATATAACACCTATTCTTGGCGTCCACGCAATTTGGCGACAGAATAGCGCTGAACCTTCCCTATATTGGTGAATTCAGTGGAAATAAGATGTGGCCCCAAATGGTCTATAATTGGCACCACACCAGAAGTTACTTGATTCGCAATCAAATCCACTGTATAGCCTATGAGGATCAACGTCCAGCAACAATCTTGTTCAATGATGCGTGAGAATCTAAATAGTTGAATAGCACTGACTCATGAGGTACAGCTACTCAGAATGTGCCCATAAATGGCAAATATCCGAGTTATATTCATGCGTAGACACAAGTGGAAGAGAACAGCGAAATCTAAAAAAATGCAAAACACCACGACGCAAGGGGAGCCGAACCATCAACCCCACCCTCACTGTCCGATTGTGACACCCCCACTCTCCACTAGGCCATCCGTGCTCGACTCTAATCTCACTCTAATCGTTGATGAAACCATTGCAAAAAGCCGTTCTCCCTTGAGCGCGTGACTCAAATTGGAAGCTCACTTGCGGTGCTTTTTCGCTTCGATTCAAATAGCCCCTTTATAAAGATCCCCCACTCAGCAACTGGTCAAAGTTGCCAATGACCTACGCCGTACAGAGGCCCAGAACGAAGCAGATTCCAAAGATTTCTTTTCACTTGTTTTTTTACCCCTCCTGGAAGCGCGCAGCGAAAATGAAGCACACTTTTCAGGTCCTTGCATGAGCCCCTACAATATGCAAAAAACCGTTTTCAAAAAGCGCACCACGCCCTGAACGACCTCCCTTGTAAGGAATGTAGCTGCTGATACTCATGTCTCGCCGGTACACAGGCTTTCTTGATAGTGGCTTGCTTGACTTGTTTGCTTTCGAAACATCTCTTTTCATAGAATCATAAATCTCACCGGCTAAAAAATTGAGGCGAAAGAGGGATGCCATCTACTGACTGACAGATGATGAATGGTTATCCCTGCAGCCGCCTGTTGTCTACAAAAAGCATGTCACTCATAACCAGTGCGCCCTGCACTACGGAATCTTCAATGATTGGGGGTCATATCAGGGGAAGATATTCCACTTTGCTATGACATGCCCTGACCACAACTGTTGACCAAGCCGTCATATCGCAGAAACACTGTCTCTAAATATAAGGGCTCTATAAATGGCGGCAAAAGGGATGGAATAACTGAAGTCGCCATAGCATATGTTTTTGATTCCGAAACGACATGTAAATGAAGAAAGGAGGTCTCCTGATCAAATGGCCTCGAAAACTAGAGCAAACACGATTTGTCACACTACAATACCACCCAGAGTGCTACGCATGAAGTTAATGACTACGCAAAACGTGGTGTCAGCTAGCTCCGCAAAAAAAACATAGCTGCTGTTTGACGCCGCAGAACACTTCGAAAGATACCCTATCAGAGTAAGAGGCGGTGCTGGTAGCACGACGTGAAGCGTCGGTTCAAGTCCCGCCCGGAGTCAAGACATTTGCCCATACCTCTACATTCCTTAATAACATCTAACTGAATTATGCGCAGCATCAAAGCGGTCAGAGGCACATGAAGAAGAGCTAAACTCCCACCCCCCACTTGATACACTGACTTGGACGGGCTTGCCAGAGAGATATTGGCTTCCTGTCGCGGATGCGACGGTCGCCATTGGGCGCACTCGCTTCCCGCCCCATCCGCGCTCGTTCCCACTGCGTGCGCTTCACGTGCGCTGTGGTTCCGCCCCTGGCGTCGTGGTCAGTATAGTAAACGTACCGTGGCTGGCACGCCGGTGCGGTTGGTTTTCACCGGGTAACGCCAGGACAGCGCCGAAGGCGAGGGGTGAATTCCGCTCCCGAAGCCGGAGGCAGCCCGAGCGCCGCCATGAGCCGGCGATAATCCATCCTGTCTCCCGACTGGGACAGGGCCTCTACTCGACGATCAGGACATCGACGACCACATGGAGCGATGAAGGCTACCGCCGGCAGGAACGGCGGCCTCCTACTGCATGGCTCAGCTATGGAACGAAGCTCATGGGAAAGGGGCCAGGGTAAACAATAATGTAGTGCGGTGATCAGTTTAGTAAATGACTGTAGATTATTTAAAGACACATGGTACGCTCAAAAACATTGAAGGTGTATGAGACTATCAGCACCTCCAGTGTCAATGTGTCGTGATCCCGCCGCCCAAAACTGCACGCGGTCAGAGTACGGAACTGTGGAAAAGTCGTAATTTCTTGCTAATGCCGCCGTTTTATGCAAACCCACGCTTTTAACTAACACCGTCCGCGCGCGCGGTCGCGTGCAGCTCTCTTGGCTTTTGCCAAGTCCGTAATTGCGCTTCGGAAGCAGGTACAACGCAATTTCTTCATGCGGATAACATTTTTTTCTGCAAAATAAGAACTGAAGATGATGACGAGGCTAGAACTCAAGAGCAACAGTGCCTGGCTTCTGCAACAGCCCTCGCATGCCGCCCATTCCCACAAAACCCAACAAATAAAATGCCTTACCGTCCCCTCGTTTAGTTTGAGGTATTTCTTATAGCATTAGAGCCGGATCGCAGAAATGCACACCGACTTTAAAATTTATTGGCGATTCCTTAGTTTTTTTTTTCAATTTTTTTTTCATTTACATATACATTCGTTGTTGTTCATTTCTAGGCCTTATGTCATCTTCATCAGCCTATCTATTCGGACTTGAAGTCATGAAACAATACTCAAATGTTAGAAACTGCGTTTGCTTGATTTGTCTGTCTTATTGTCATGTTGTCCGTTTTTTATTGTCATGTTCTGTGGAAATGAGCGGCTTCTGAGGGACATTGCAGAAGCACTACAGTTTCTTTTGAGTCTACCTCCCGCATCTATCTTCGGTCTCATTTTGCAGCACCTAAAGTGATATCCGCATAAAAAATTGGCGTTTACTTGTATTTCCAAAGCGCAATGACAGGATATGGAAAAAAGTCTAAGAGAGCTGCAGCCGCGAATTGCGCCACGCGATGGTGTTAGCATAAACGTGAGGGCGGTGTAGCAAGGAATTAATGACTTTCCCACAGGCCCCGCATCTGACCCCGTGCAGTTTTGGCGGGGGAGCCACCAACACCTCAGATCGACAGCTGTGGGCTGATAGTCTCATGCAGCTCTCAATGTGTTTGAGCGTACCGTGTGTCTTTAATGTTCTGTTTGTTTTATCATAATGGTTTCTACCACGGATGCTTACCTGTGTTTCTATTTGGTTTACCTATGCGTGTACCGCAGTTGTTTGGTATGCGGGTAGGGCCACGGCCTCGTGCGGCGCGGTAGCGATGGAGGCCGTGGTAGACTTGAAGGACGGGCTCTCGTGCGGCACGGTACGGTGGAGACGCCGTGGACCGTAGGGGTCGGTAAGGTGCCCGCCGCCGTAGGAGAAGCCCCATGTTCTGCCGGAGGGGGGGGGTTAGGTCGCACCCTCCTGCGCGGGTGCGCAGGAAGGGTGTGGTATCAGCGATGGGACGGCGGAGCCGGTCACCACCGATGTCGATCGCGACATAGGTGTCACCAGAGGGTCCGCGACATGGTGCATCTAGACACACTGCGGGATGGCCCCACTGAGCCGCTCCCGACCATCGTAATTCACGTGGCTGGTGGATGCCGTGTAAGGGGATTCCGGAAAATTGTCCGGCAGCGCACCCTCCCTTCTCTTTTGCACAGGGCAGACGGTGGAACGTAGTGGATCCAACTGGGATGCGAACTGGCGAGGAATGGTAGGCTCTCGGGTCCGGCAGGACTGTGGCAACCTGCCAAAGCTGGAGCTCATTGCCGGATTATCCCTTCTCCCTTGACCAGGATGCCCGGAAGTACGGCTGGGCGACACGGGGAGGACCTGGGACACTCGCCGCGGGTGCCTCCAACGGATGGGAGGATCAGCTCCAGGGCGTACGGCGCGAATGAGTATGCGGGAGAGAGCGCGGCCGCGCCAACGGATAGTGCGTGGAACGCCTAGAAGAGTGCTCCATGTCCTTTCGCGTTCGAACCCAGCTAGTTACACATCGACCCGTCGCGTTCAGACGCCCTAAAAGGCTTCTATCCAGCCACGACGACTCCTTCGGTTCGGCTTGTTGTGGATAGTGGCGCACGGAGACACAAAAATTAGTCATATAGGTAGGTTGTATATAACAAGTGTTCTGTACTCTGTCCACGCTACTTCGTCCAGGTTGCTAGCACAGTTAATTATTCGGTTAGATGGATTAGTAAATTTCCCTAATCTTGTCATATTCTCCTACTGCGTGTATATTCAGTGTATATTTCGTAGTCCTTTTTGCTGTACTTCGTTTTTCCCTAATTCCGTTTTATATTCTCATTCCTTTCTTCCCAGCTTTCCGCCATATTTGTTAATCCCGGTTCATACTCCGTTCCTCGCTCGATACGGCGACGGCTAACGCGCTTCCCAGGACGATAGGCGGCTCGTCGAGTTACTTTCTCTCAGCCTCATGAGTAATGAGCACGTGAAACGCTGCATCATTTCCGACGAGGCGGCATGGCGAAAGAGGAGAAATAGCTAACGGTTAGACAAAGTCCCACATACGTACGTCTCATCTACTGTATGATTCCCTATGCAGCCATGGGAAAATGGAGAGAAGGTTGTTGGAAGCATGACATTTTCCCACATGGGACGCGTGGTAGAGAACAGTCGAAGTGAGTCCATTGATCCATACTGATTCATATCCTCGCAATCACGCTTGTCTATTGCTTCATCATCTAGGCGTGGAGATATGGATGCAATCACGATACGAGCTCACCAAAGCGTCAAGCGCCTTCAGCAGGTTTTTGGACAGCATCCGACAAGTCCTTCCGTCCACGGAATGCACATATTCGATACGGCGATCAAGATCGGTGAGTAATCAAACAGAGTCGTTCTATAGAGCCATTAACCATAGCCAATGCTACCTTTGTCCGCGAAATTTGATCTGGCGACTGTCAAAACGTGAGGTCAGCAATCGAGTACGCCGTCTCTATACGAGAGAGGAAGAGCGCCATGTCTCGTAATGCGACTACCAGACCAACTATGTCTACCGCCAATGGAAGAGAAGCGGCCGAGGTCGGGGCCAGAGACATCTCATCACCAGCTTGACGTCATAATGCGCTTGTTGCAACCAGGACGATGTTAATTCTTGTCCTACTAGGTTCCTCAGTGAGAAAGGAAAACACAAACTACTACGTAACCTCGGCTGGCAATCCTCTAGCTCTCGAGAATCACTCCGTTTCGAGGACAACGAAGTCAGTCGAGGAATATCTATTTGCGTCTGACGAGATACTTACTTTTCTGTCGCAGGATCAAGTAGAATCCAGGCGTTTGAAATTCCCTAGAGAAGGTCGGCATTTATCAGTACCGTTTGCCGAAGTTGAATCCATATTTACTGGGATACATTGCAGCGTTCCCCGATTTTCTGATGTGTTTGACTCGGCGGTATTCTCTCAAACATATGTCCGAATTTCTTCAAAGTGGCATCTCAAGGGACGACGCACTGTAGTGGTCAAGGGTACGAGATACGGAAGCCAACTATGATGGCAAATTTAATCAACAGTTGGCTTGTAGGCGAGAGCCTGTTAGGACGGTCTCGGCATTGCGTTTGTTTTGCATTTGTCCAAGAACAAAGCTTTTATACTCTGCTCACTCTGCTCCCTGTAAAGAAACTGCGACCACTTTTTTTTCGAAAATGATGACCCGCATTGGCGTAGAAGAGTGATTGTGCTGCCCCTCTGTAGTACATGTCGCTAGGCTTTTTGCAGTATAATACACATGATAGTTCGTGTTCAGCGGGTCAATTACTCTGGCGAACAAAACTCCTGGCCGAATTCGATATTTCGACTAAGCTTGGAAAATGTGAGTTAATTCCATGGGTAATAAGTGGATAGTTTACGAGCTCACCTACATACGATTACTGGTCTCAGGATGGAACTACCTACCGTAATCAGAAAAATATGCAGCGGCACAAAATAAATTAAGCCAGGTACTGTTTGTTTGTGAAAAATTGACTTAGGAGTTATTTCAGTTCGAAGACCATCATCACCATGTGCTAGTCGTATGACTTATGGTCTATCAGTTAGCCATGACCTACCATACCCCATTTTCTCTGAAGAATGAGTAGAACTTCGGATTTTCGGCTAGGTGACTCTCTAAGGGGTTTTTATTTGACCCCCTAGAACACTAATATGAACCATTTTGCGACGAAGAGCGCTGCGAGTCGCACTACAGATGCCAAGTTCGGGTCAGCAGCGCCTGTTAGAATAATAAACCGGTAAAGAAACTCCGTACTACTTCGCTTAGAGAAATGCGTTCCGCAAATTTTGAAGAAGATTCGAGTTCACCGTGTCAAATGATACATACGATGTGCTCTCATTGGTAATGCCGGCTGACCTGTTGACTCTTTCGGCAGAAGTGTGACCTATTTTTTAGTACATTCACTGCTGACTTAAAACTCAATTCTGCCTTGCTTCTCAGTAGCACATACCTGTCAGAGATCACTAGCGCCTATCTGAATGGTATAACTGCGCGTTTTATCCATTCAGTTGACAAACCCACTATTTCCAAGATCTTTACAAGCTGTGATAAAGATCATCGACAATTTTTTTTTCTTCGACTATAAATTAGGGCTATTCCGCAATCGAACAGCTCAACAATTAAACAAGTGTGGCGGGCTTAAATAGTACTATGAGAAAGCACTGTGCGGCAATGCTTCAACAAATTTCCGTTCCTGGAGATTTTCAGCCTTGAAGATGAACCTCAATAGCGGTCAGACCTAAAAGGCAATATTTAAGCGAGATTTCCAGGGGGTTTTAGAGCTGACCGCATCCCATAACAGTTCGAGAGATAGCAGAAGAGCTAGCGCTTCGGAAATGCCACTGGTGCAACATGGTCTGGGATGCAAATTGGAAGAGTAAAAATACTCGAAATATACGGGCCCCACATCGGAGTGACCGGCAGGAATTCGAATGTCTCGAGTTCCTTCTGCAATTGCTTTTGCGCAGCAGAAACGACATGTCTTTTGATCGAATAGTCGCCTGTGATGAAAAATGCTCAGTAATAATAACAGGAACCGTTCCGGACAGTGGGGTTGATTTCGACGAACCACGCGAGTAATTTTCAAAGCGAACCTGCTACGAAAAAAAGATTTGAACGACAGCGGCCTGGTGTCCTCGGCATTGTTGTGATCCACTAATAACTTTTATCAACCAAGGCACAAACATCACAAAAGCAAAGAACCCTACTGTGAAGAAATCGACCAGGAAGGCTGTAACTGAAAATTTTTGATCAGATCAGCCAACGCTTATCGAAAGAAAGGTCCGAGCCCT
>MU912513.1:30847-46556 GCA_036418165.1 Cooperia oncophora
TGCAAGTACAACGCAATTTCTTTATGCGGATAACATTTTAGGTTCTGCAAAATAAGAACTGAAGATGATGACGAGGGCTAGAACTCAAGAGCAACTGTGCTGCTTCTGCAACAGCCCTCGCAGGCCGCGCATTCCCACAAAACATCAAAATAAAAACGGCCTAAGCGTCCCACTCGTTAGTTTGAAGTATTTCTATAGCATTAGAGCCGGATCGCAGAAATGCACACGCGATTTTAATTTATTGCGTTTCCTTAGTTTTTTCAATTTTGTTTTATTTACATCTACATTCGTTGTTGTTCATTTCTAGCCTTTGTCATCTTCATCACCTTCTATTCGGACTTTGAAGCATGAGCAATACCTCAAATGTTAGGAAATTGCGTTTTGCTTGTATTGTCATGTTGTCCGTTTTTATTGTCATGTTCTGTGGGAATGCGCGGCCTCTGAGGGATATTGCAGAAGCACCACAGTTGCTCTTGAGTTCTAGCCCTCGTCATCATCTTCGGTTCTTATTTTGCAGCACCTAAAATGTTATCCGCATAAAGAAATTGCGTTGTACTTGTATTCCAAAGCGCAATTACAGGACTTGGCAAAAAGCCAAGAGAGCTGCACGCGACCGCGCCGCGCGGATGGTGTTAGCATAAACGTGAGGGCGGTGTAGCAAGGAATTACGACTTTCCCACGGCCCCGTACTCTGACCCCGTGCAGTTTTGGGCGGGGGACCACGACACATCGACAGCTGGGGGCTGATAGTCTCATACACCCTCAATGTGTTTGAGCGTACCATGTGTCTTTAATGTTCTGTTTGTTATCATAATGGTTTCTACCACGGATGCTTACCTGTGTTTCTGTGTTGGGTTGTTACCATGGTGGTACCAGTGGTTGGTATGCGGGGGTAGGGCCACGGCCTCGTGCGGCGCGGTACGGTGGAGGCCGTGGTAGACTTGAAGGACGGCGGTCTCGTGCGGCACGGTACGGTGGAGACGCCGTGGACGGTAGGGGGTCGGTAAGGTGCCCGCCGTAGGAGAACCCCATGGTCCCCGGGGGGTTAGGTCCACCCTCCTGCGCGGGTGCGCAGGAAGGGTGTGGTACAGCGATGGGACGGCGGGAGCCGCGGTCACCACCGATGTCGATCGCGACAGTAGGGTGTCACCAGAGGGTCCGCGACATGGTGCATCTAGACACACTGCCGGGGATGGCCCCACTGAGCCGCTCCCGACCCATCGTATTCACCGTGGCTGGTGGATCCGGTGGTAAGGGGATTCCGGAAAATTGTCCGGAGGCGCACCCTCCCCTTCTCTTTTGCACAGGGCAGACGGTGGACGTAGTGGGATCCAACTGGGATGCGAACTGGCGAGGAAGGGTAGGGCTCTTCGGTCCGGCAGGACTGTGGCAACCTGCCAACTGGGAGCTCATTGCCGGCCATTACTCCTTCCCTGGACCAGGATGCCCGGGAAGTACGGCTGGGCGACACCGGGAGGACCTGGGACACTCGCCGCGGGTGCCTCCGACGGGATGGGAGGACCAGCTCCACGGCGTACGGCGCGGAATGGAGTATGCGGGAGAGAGCGCGGACACGCCAACGGGATAGTGCGTGGAACGCCCTAGAAGAGTGCTTCATGTCCTTCCGTTCGAACCCAGCTAGTTACACATCGGACCCCGTCTGCGTTCAGCGCCTCTAAAAGGCTTCTATCAGCCAGCACCGACCCCTTCGGTTCGGTTTGTTGTGGATAGTGCGCACGGAGACACCAAAAATTAGTCATATAGGTAGGTTTGTTAGAATAGCAAGTGTTCTCTACTCTGGTCCACGCTTACTTCGTTCCAGGTTGCTAGCAGGCAGTAATTATTCAGGTTAGATAGTAATTTCCCTAATCTGTCATTTTCCCCTACTGCGTGTATACTTCGTGTATTATTTCGTAGTCCCTTTTGCTGTACTTCGTTTTCCCCTAATTCCGTTATATTCCATTCGTTTCTTTCCCACTTTCCCCATATTTCGTTCAGTCCCGGTTCATACTCCGTTCCTCGATCGATACGGCGACGGCTAATGCGTTCCCACGGATCGATAGCGGCTCGTCGAGTTACTTTCTCAGGCTCATGAGTAATCAGAGCACGTGAACCGCATCATTCCCACGAGGCGGCATGGGAAAGAGGAGAAATAGCATAAGGTTAGACAAAGTCCCACACTACGGTACGTTCTCATCTATGTATGTTCCCATGCAGCCATGGGAAAATGAAGAGATAGTGTGGAGCCAGACATTTTCCCATAGTGCGTGGATGAGAACAGTCGAAGTGAAGTCATTGATCCATACCTTGATTCATATCTTCGCAATCGACGTTGTCTATTGCCTTCTCATCCTAGCGTGGAGATATGGATCAAGTCTACCGATACGAACTCACCAAAGCCGTCAAGCGCCTTCAGCAGGTTATGGACAGCATCGACAAGTCTCTCCTCGAGGATGCACAATTCGACGGCGATCAAGAATCGGTGAGTAATCAAATCAGAGGTCGTTCTAAGGCCATAACCATAGCTCATGCTACCTTGTCCCGCGAAATTGATCTGGCCCTCCAAACGTGGAGGTCAGCAATCGAGTACCCCGTCTCTAAGGAGAGAGGAAGAGCGCCATGCTCTCGTATGCGACTACCAGACTACTGGTCTACCAGTGGAGGAGAAGCAGCCGAGGGCAGGGCCAGAGACCTCATCACCAAGCTTGACGTCGTAATGCGCTTGTTGCAACAGGACGATGTTAATTCATTGTCTACTACGGTTCCCTCAGGAGAAAGGAAAACAACTAAACATACTACGTCAAACCTCAGGCTTGGCATCCCTAGGCTCTCGAGATCACTCTCGTTCGAGACAAGGAAGTCAGTCGAGGGATTCTATTTCGTCTGACGGAGAACTTCTTTCTGTCCAGGATCAAGTAGAATCCAGGCGTTTGAAAATTCCCTAAGAGAAGGTCGCATTTATCAGTCCGTTTGCCAAAGTTTGATCCATATTTACTGGAGACATTGCTGCGTTCCCCGATTTCTGGGATGTGGTTGACTCGGCGGTCTTCTCTCAAACCTATAGTCGAATTTCTCAAAAGTGCACTCAGGGACGACGCACTGTCAGTGGTCACAGGGTACGAGATCACGGAAGCCAACTATGAAATGGCAATTAATACAGTTGGCTTAGTAGGCGAGACGCTGTAGGATCGGTTCTCGGCAGGGCGTTTGTTTTTGCATTTGTCCAAGAACAAAGCTTCTAACACCTCTGCTCACCTGCACTATCCTGTAAGGAAACTGCGACCAGTTTTTTTTCGAAAGTGTAGACCCATTGTGGCCTGAAGAGTGCTTGTGCTTGCCCCCCTGTAGTACATGTCGCAAGGGTTTTTGCAATATAATACCATGATAGTCGTGTTCAGCGGGTCAAATTACCTCTGGGAACAAGTTCCTAGCCGAATTTGATATTTCGACCTAACTTGGAAAATGTGAGTTATTCCATGGGTAATAAGCGGCAGTTACGAGCTCACCTACCATCGATGACTGGTCTCGGGATGGAATTCCTACCGGTAATCAGAAAAATGATGCAGACGGCACAAATAAGTAAGCCAGGTACTGTTGTTTGCGAAAAGACATGACTTAAGAGTTATTTCAGTTCGAAGACCAGTCATCACCAGTATGCTAGTCGTAGTATCGCTGTTGGCTATCAGTCAGCCATGACTATCCATACCCCATTTTTCGAAGTTGAGTCAGAACCTCGGATTTCGCTAAGGTGACGTCTCTAGGGGTTATTTGACCCCCTGAACACGAATATGATACCTATTTTGCGCGAAGAGCGCTGTGAGTCGCGCTACAGGTGCCAACGCTTCGGCGCCAGCGCGCCTGGAAGAAGAAAAACAGTAAAGAAAAACCTCCATAACTCCGCTCAGAGAATCGTTCCGCAAATTTTGAAGATAGTTTCGAGTTCACCGTGTCAAGATGAGTACAATGATGTGCATCTCATTGCATATGGCCGGGCTGACCTGTTGACCTTTCCTGGTCAGAGTTGTGCACCTATTTTTTGTACATTCACTGCTGATTAAAAACTCATTCTGCCTTGCTTCTCAGTAGCACATCCTGTAGAGAATTTCTTGCGCTATCTGATGGTATAATTGCCGTTTCACCATTGCTTGATAAACCCCCTTTTTTCAAGATTTTTTCAAGCATGTGAAAAGAGCACTTCGGACGATTTTTTTCTTCGACTATAAATTGGGGCAATCCGCAATCGAAACAGCTCAACAAATTAACCAGGTGTGGGGGCCCAATAGTGCTAGAGAAAGCACTGTGCGGCAATGGCTCAACAAATTTCGTTCTGGAGATTTCAGCCTTGAAGATGAACCTCATAGCGGTCGACCTAAAGCAATATCTGACGAGGATTTTAGGGGGATTTTGGAGGCTGACCCATCCCAAACAGTTCGAGAGATAGCAGAAGAGCTAGGCCTTGGCAAATCCACTGTTGCAGATGGTCTGGAACGCATTGGGAAGGTGAAAAAACTCGACAATTGGGTGCCCCACAATCGGAGTGACCGGCAGGAATCGGCACGTCTCGAGGTTCCTTCTGCATTGCTTTTGCGCAGCAGAAACGACCTGTTTTTGGACCGAATTGTCACCTGTGATGAAAAATGGGTCATGTATGATAACAGGAGACGTTCCGGACAGTGGTTGGATTTCGACGAACCACCGAGGTAATTTTCAAAGCCGAACCCTCACGAAAAAAAGATTCTGGTCACGGCTTGGTGGTCATCGGCTGGTGTGATCCACTATAACTTTTTATCACCAGGCCAAACCATCACAGCAGAACCCTACTGTGAAGAAATCGACGAATTGTACCGAAAATTTTGTCAGATGCAGCCAACACTTATCAAAAGAAAGGGTCCGATTCCTTTGCATGACAACGCCCGCCCACACGTTTCACAAATCACTATCCATAAATTGAACGAATTGGGGGTTGAAGTTCTACCTCAACCGCCATATTCTTCAGACCTTTCGCCAACCGACTATCACCTTTTCTAACATTTTCAGAACTCCCTTGCTGGAAAATACTTCATCAATCAGGACCAGGCAAAAAAGCCTTAGTGGATTTCGTGAATTTTCGACCACCCAGTTTTCTTTGATGGGATTTCTCGACTGCTGTCACATTGGCAAAAGTGTGCTGATTCGAATGGTGCCTATTTCGATTAAATCCGATGAGTATTAAAAAGTTACGATCGTTTAAAGTGAAACACCCAAAACGCTGAGAACTTTCCGGACAACCTAATATAATTCAAAGACAGCTGACAACCAACATAAGAACAACGACTGAAGAGCATGAAAGAAATTAGTAAAACAAACAAAAAGGAGAGAAAAAAAGACGAGTTGAGAAGTAATCGACGAGGACTCCAGAAAATTTTTAGCGTTAGGCGTGGGATACGGTAGCACCAGTGGTGCAATAACAACTAGCAGGTGGGTCTAGCGTCCGCTTTGCATAGCTCGCTAATTAGCAGCAGCCTGTAGCTCACTACCATCGATGAGGCTGCGTTTATACTTTGCGGCAGCGTAGCGTAGCGCTTCCATACGCCAGGGCGTGCCGGGGAGAGGATGCATATCGATCTAGCTTCACCAGCGTCACCAGCGGCACGCTGGCGTAGCGAGGGCACGGGAAGCATAGCTATCGATCTAGCTTCACCAGCGTTTCTCCAGCGTTTTCTCCAGCCTCTCCTCGGCACTGCCGCTGGCGTACGCTGGAAGCGCTACGCTACGCTGCCGCAAAGTATAAACGCAGCCTGACTGGTTTCGGGATGGAATTTCCTCCCGGTAATCAGGCAAATGCTGCAGATTTTGCGAGCATGAGTCAGGTATTGTTCTCGCGAAATGTATGGCAAATGAGTAATTTCAGCTCGAAGACCAGTCATCACCAGTAGGCTAGTCGTAGTATCGCTGTTGGCTACCAGTCAGCCATGACTAACCTAACTCCATTTTTTCGAAGTTGAGTCAGAACCTCAGATTTCGCTAGAGTGCCGTCGCTAGGGGTTATTTGACCCCCTGAACACGAATATGATACCTATTTTGCGCGAAGAACGTTGTGTGTCGCGCTACAGGTGCCAACGCCCCGGCGCCAGCGCATCTTGAAGAAAACAGCAGATAAAACCCTCCATAACTCCGCTCAGAGAATCGTTCTGCAAAATTTCGAAGATAGTTCCGAGTTCACCGTCTCGAGGCGAGTACAGCGTTGTGCACCACACTGCAAATGCCTGACCTCTTGACCTTTCCTGGTGAGTCCATACCACGAGTCAAAGCAATGGTGGGACGTTAGTCCCATGGTATGATATAGGGGGGGGTGGGGTGTGGAGAATTGTTGGGCGGGTATACGGTAAGTTTACTGTAGAATAGGGCGGAGCCTATCTCGCCCTTTTAATTATCGCCTGGGGTGTGACCTCATTAAGTTGCATGCGGCGACTGCTGTCTCGCCTGGGGTGTGACCTCATTAAGTTGCATGAGGCCTTTTAAGGATATGTGGTGCAAATGGAAAGTGGAGGAACTGCGCACCACGAACTTGGGAAGCTTTTCATAGGTAATGGGCTGGACGCACAACCACGGAGAACCTATCTAAAAAACCTTTTCCAGACGGCTCGGTATCCTCATAGGAGTACACCATCCTCCGTTGAGTTGCCTTATCGAAGGTCTTCGAAAACTCAATTATGAAGCGCGCGCAACCCTCAAACGCCCTTGTAAGAGGTTGGAAATTTATCATCCCATTACACTGGTCACTCTTTTTTCCAAAATATGTCACCAATAAGACTAGATGATTGACGTAAAAAGTTTTCTTTGATCCGTTCTATGTGCATTGTTTAGGAGCTAATAATAATAATAATAATAATAATAATCCTACTCTATATAATTCGCTAAGTATGTCTGTCCGTGTGTGTATGTTTGTGTGTGTGCGTCTGTCTGTGTGTCACGAAATTCATAGCGCCTGTCCCAGTAGCAGTGAGACAATGATTTCAAGAAGTGATGTACGGGGTGTGACGGGAACACTATTGGTAGGTGACAGGAAGTTATATCAGTTGATAAGATTCGATAAGGGGCTGTAGAAGGAGAAGGTCACTATAATCATAACGCAAGTGACAGCATCAGCCTGCTCTCGATTTTAAGATATGATATAGAGGATAGTCCAAGAACATCATTAGTGGGTCACAAAAACTGTAAGCTGCTGATAAGATTCGATAAGGGCGTTAGAAGGAAAAGGTTACCATACTCACAGCGCAGGTCATGGAGCGCGCCTGGCGAAGCCAGGCCAGCTCGGCGAAGCCGAGCTAGAGAGAAGGAGGAGAGCTCGGCGTCAGCCGGGCGATCCGACTGGTAATATAATAATAAATAATAATAATAATAATAATAATAATAATAATAATAATAATAATAATAATAATTATAGTAATAATAATAATGTTAGTTGTTAACAATAACGATAATTATAATAATATTAAGACGTAATAAAGTGTTTCATTTAATCGTTCAACTCGATATTGTATTCGCATTAGAGCCGCTGAGGTCAGCAGTCGCCTCATGCAACTTAATGAGGTCACACCCCAGGCGAGACAGCAGTCGCCGGGGGGGGTGGTGTTCTTAAAAGATCTCATTTCACACCTATCATGCCTCTTGGGGAGACTTGCCTGTGGGTTGCCTGACTTAATTGCTCTCTCGCTTACTCCTGACCTTCCCTACTTGACGATTACATCATAACAACTGATTATTTATTGCTGATTCTTTAGCAAAGTTCAAAGAAGTATGGTTGACCCACAAGTAATGGCGTCTTTTTTTTGGCAAACGAATTTTTTTTTGCACGGAAAGTGACAAACACTAATTTATAGATAATTTTCCGCGTTTTTCATAGATTGAAAGGGAAAGTTGGGTCGATCCAAAAATGAGTATTCAACAACTACTTTTTGAATTTCATCTCGGCTCTCAATCTACAGAAGATGTTCAAACGTTGCGATATATATATATATATATATATATATATATATATATATATATGACCAAAGAAAGATGCGTCTCATGATGACAGCTTGAAGTTGGTTCAAGCGATCAAGAGGTGGGAATTCGGACCTTGTAAAAGAGCATCGCGTGGGGGGGGCCCTCTTGGGGAGGGACTGCCTGCAGAACCTACCCACTTATTTTCGAACGTCTAACATCAACTGAGGGTGGTGGTTGATAATGATAAGGAAGCATTCTATGACCTCTAACGATCCCTCAATCTTTGGCATGATTCTCAGTTAATAAGGTAATTCCGTAAGCTCTCAGTTGGACAGAATAGGGCATTAGGTTCGATGCTTGTCTGTGAGGTCGAAACTGAAATCTTCGAATCACTTAAAGTAATTAGCATTCCTAAGAGACATAGCCTTCCAGCCGCATACTTAGCAACTGGCCCATGCGGTTTTAGCTTTTTAAGAGGTATAGAGTAGAGGCTGTCGAAAATGCTCAATTTCGTCGACCTGACACTCCAGTTTGAGCACTTAAATATTAGTGGAAAGAGAAACTTGAAGAAAACCAGGAACACTATAGGCAAAGAATCCTCTGCAGAACGGAATAAAACTCGATGGCAAAACTTTTCTTCTCCAGCACTATATTTCGAGTGGGGAAAAACGCCATTACTTATGGGCCGTCCCAATGCAGTGTGAAAACCTGAATCACATAAAAGAATCAAAGTGAAAAGCATGCTAAAATGAATTAAAATGAAACACACAAATTAAGCTTAGATGGTAGTGTTAGTAACAAATCTAGACATTTTTCTACAATATTTCAGAGTTCAGATCATTTGGGATACCTTCCGTGGTGAAAACAATAGAAATTTTTTCAATACATGCCCTTTTTATCATTTAAATTGTAGTAATTCCATGTTGTATACGTCTGCATTTCAGCGCTCTTACAAGGGAATGGTTTGAACTTCCCATGGAACTTTGAATGGAGACCTAGGTACATCGATAGAGCCTCGAATGCTGATTACGAATATGCAGATTAAAAGTGCTACGGGGACCTCCCAGACGAGATCTGGGTGGTCAAAGTTTGAGTTCTGGCTCGTAAGCGCTGCTGATCGATGCTTCGGCAGTGCCACCGTGGCCTCGTGGTAATGGTCTCGCTTTCAAGTCAAACGCATGCGGGTTTGCATCCGGTTGGCGCGAAAATTTTTGCTTCGCTCCGTATAAGAGCTTCAACTCTAATTTTCGAAATTCTTCCGAATTTACGGCCCAGCAGGGCAAGTAGATCAAGTACATCAAGTATACGACGTACTCGATCTAGTATGGATTTGGTCATATCTGCCCTCTCTGAACATATTACCCATCCGACAATTCAAAGTTTTGCCCAGAATTTGGCCAGACGAGCGTTTTTTCGTCGAAGGATGTGATATTCGTGTTCAGGGGGTCGAAATCTCCCATGAACGAATTTCTCGCTAAAACTTTGAATTGTCGGATGGGTAATATGTTCAGAGAGGGCAGATATGACCAAATCCATACTAGATCGAGTACGTCATATACTTGATCTACTTGCCCTGCTGGGCCGTAAATTCGGAAGAATTTCGAAAATTAGAGTTGAAGCTCTTATACGGAGCGAAGCAAAAATTTTCGCGCCAACCGGATGCAAACCCGCATGCGTTTGACTTGAAAGCGAGACCATTACCACGAGGCCACGGTGGCACTGCCGAGGCATCGATCAGCAGCGCTTACGAGCCAGAACTCAAACTTTGACCACCCAGATCTCGTCTGGGAGGTCCCCGTAGCACTTTTAATCTGCATATTCGTAATCAGCATTCGAGGCTCTATCGATGTACCTAGGTCTCCATTCAAAGTTCCATGGGAATTTCAAACCATTCCCTTGTTAGCGGTTAAGTGTGTTCTTAAGATTTTAAATTTCTCAAAAATCTTCTTTTCTGACTCTACCTTTACTTTTAATTTTGCCTTCTACTTTCCATGTTAAGTTTGGCTCAGTCGTGTCTGTCAACGAGAGGTCAGGAGTAAGCGAGAGAGCAATTAAGTCAGGCAACCCCAGAGGCAAGTCTCCCCAAGAGGCATGATAGGTGCGAAAAGAGATCTTTCAAGAAAGTCCTACACCCGATATAGGGTAGGGACAGGAACGAAATGCTAGCAGCTGTTAGGATTTGGTAAGGGGAGTTAGAATGGGAATCACCATAATCGTCCTACTATATAATTCGCCAAGTATTTATGTCTGTATGTGTGTGTGTGTGTGTGTGTGTGTGTGTGTGTGTGTGTGTGTGTGTGTGTGTGGGCGCGCCGTGCTGGTGTGTGTGTGTGTGTGTGTGTGTGTGTGTGTGTGTGTGTGTCACACAAGTCATAGCGCCGTCCTTGCAGGAGTAAGACTTTGGTTCCAAGATATGATAAAGGGTATGAGACAGGAACATCACTGGTGGGTGACAGGAAGTGATATCAGCTGACAAGGTCCGATAGACAGGAAGCGCCGGAAGGGCGAAGGTCACTGAGTACATAGACACGGTCACAGCCAATGTGGGACGTTGCGTCCCATGAATATGCATACAGGTAATCCGATCGAAGGAACATTATTGGTATGTGACAAGAAGTGCTAGCAGCTGATAGGATTTGATAAGGGGGGTTAGAATGGGAAGGCCACCATAATCATAACGGGAGACGAAGCATCAGACAGGCGTTGGTTCCAGCAAGTGATAAAGAGGGGGACGTGGGGACCGACGGTGGGTGACAGACAGTGATAACAGCTGAAAGCGGTTGATAAGGAACATTGCCGTTGGTGTTTAGTCGAAGTGCTAGAGGACATACACGCATTGTATGCGGGATAGGCATGCAAAGATGTTGAGCGCAAGGGGGGGGGCATGTAGCCTGCCTGAAACAGGAAACTTAACACATTGGCGACAAGGCACCATTTCGCGTGTGTGCTGCGTTGGACAAAGCAATTTTTCCCTATTTTCGAAGAATGCGCATAAATGCTAGGGCGTTTATACGCCAAAAAATTGAAGAATGGTCAGAATTCATTGCAGAAGCTAGTAAGGCTTCGCTATTCTTGTTTACTTTCAAGATAAACCCTGAAATTTCATGGAATACTCCCGCCTCATTCACGTGGAGCGTGGGAACAAGGTCGCAAAAAAGGAATATTTTCGCGCCAGAGGTGGTAAATTGGATTCGATTCAGATCTGCTATTGTTGAAAGTTACCTTATCACATTAGCTATCTGCATGTGGAGCTTCAGTTCTATATATCCAAGAATTATCTTTTTTTCCTAGGAAATCACTTTCGTTTGTCTCCTCGGTAAAATACTCTCAATGACACAACTGCACGGTTTACAGCTACTGTATATTCTACAATGCCTTCATGGACAATATGCAGCTGTTGAAAATTCGAAACGTCTTCAAATTGGTTTTTTACCCATGCCGCATCCCAGCAGTGGGACGCAATGTCGCCAACGTGTTAAAGAACATCAACCAGTTGAAATCTGATTTGATTTTATATGGTGTCTTTATGTTTATGATGTTTACATAAATTTTTGTTGAAGTTTTCTCGAGGGGGATGATTCAAAAAGTTCGCTTAGCTTCCGTTTTTCAAGATCAAGATTGAGGAGTGGTAAATGAGATACCTGCGGTGTTACGGCATTGCCTAAGCGCCCTGTCAGCTTGCAAAAGAGTTCACTTCTTCCTATTTTTGAGTCCGCGTCACCTTTCTAGTAAATTTGAATTTTCTTTATTCCACGGAATTTTGTATAACTGATTCTTCTCTAGCATATGTGTGGTTGAACGTAGGGCATGAAGATTGATACTTCGTCCCCTAATTTAAACTATATTGTGTGAGATTAATAACATACGCTCCACGAATTTGAGATTTTTGTAATCTGTTTCATTTTTCCTTCAGTAGTATGATCAGCAATATTAGCGACTCAGCAATTTCCTCTCAACAAAGGACTCCTAAAATCCTTGGGACCAGCATCCTAACTGCTCTGCAGCTTTCAAGTGAAATTGCTTGAGGAAGTTTTTTTTTTTCGGAGTCCATTGTCTATTTGGAAAACTTATGACGCCTAACACTCACATGCGCTCTTCCGAAGCATTTTGCCAGTTTCTGGTAACGTGCGCGTCTCACTTTTAGACGTGTAAGCTAAGATGAATGAAATTTTCACATTCACATGTGTTAGTTGGGCCCCACAAGAGGAATGGACCGCAATCGGTGTAAACTAGGAAACTGAGTGCATCAAGCCGAACTGCACCGAAGAAGCAGTTATATAATAAAGATCAATGGACAAACACGTCCAAATCAGTAGAAAGGTAAAATACGTTCTAACCATAAGTCCATTATCGTCTTATTTGGCAGAATGAGGCGAAATCGTACTGCTTTCGAGTAAGGACAAGGGCTCGCTGCCACTGCTCACCACGCCTTATTCTTGTACAGCACCTACGACAGGAAAGGTATGGCATCGCCTTCCTTTTGGGTCATGCAAACAGCGCTTATTCGAGTCGGTACCACTACATGCTGACATAAGTGGCCAGATTGCTGCATTATTGAAAATCCTTCGAAAAATCCTTTACCGGGAGAACACTTTGTCCAGCTGAAAATACTTCCCTGCTTACCTTGCAGCGCTACCGGACACTTTGGCATATTGCCCATAATGAACATGAGTTGCGCAATGGGAGAGCGGAGAGCGAAATGGTAGAGGCAGGATCACTAACAGAGAGGAGAACATGGCGTTTCGCTACCTTACATTTTGAGTCATTCAAACTGAGGAACTGTTTTGTTGAACCCTGTTTGCAAAGGGTCCAAAGCATAAATATTCAATAACTAATGTTCAAAATATTAAATGAGAAATGTGGCCTCATGACTTTGAGCAATGCTCACTTAAGCCTGAAAATGGCTTTATTACAGTAGGACAAATTACACAGTTGATCATTATCAGTCCAAGTAACTTCCGAAATGTCGTAAAGGAAAGCTATGGATTCCAAACGCTGGATGTACAGACGGCCCTTCCCTATTTGCGCCAGCAAACGGGCTCTTGTCAACCAGACACACGAGGGTCCAGGGGTATATCTTCATGGCATCTACTGGCCCAGCAGTTGAGGGGGAAGGAGAAAGGAGGGAAGAAAGAAGAAAGGAAGGAAAAGAAGGAAGGAGGGACAAAAAGGAAGGAGGGAGGCTCCGCGGTTGACTAGTGCCCTGAGACGCTTCTGGGGATCTCCTCGAGTGTAGAGACGTCTGTGGCAACTTTCAGCATGAGAACTGCGGCGCTACAGCTACTAATCATAATAAAACACTCTCAGAATCAGTTCTATCTAGAAGTTGCTAGAGAAGCGAAACTCCTTGATGATGAAAGCCATTTTCGAAACCACAAAAACGTAAGCATAGCGTTGCGCAGCTGATGACGAACTATTGCGCAACATACCTCTTCACAGCACGATGTGAAAAAAAAATGTGCACTTCAAAACTTTTTCCCCCACTTTTCCTTCACTGATTTGTAAGACTGCGTTCCTACGATTTGAAGATGGAGATGTACTTCGACGTTTTGAGAGAATGTGTGCCAAGAGTGGACGGGTATTGATTGGGCGACCTGGAAGAACAGCAGAATCGGTGAACTGACGTTTTGGGAGAACATGCTCTCTCTCAAAACATCGGATTCTCCTCTTTTCCCAGCGAATGAAGTCGAACGATATCCATCCACTCTTTTGACACGCAATCTCCCGCAACGTCAAATCGCCGAGTTTAATATTCTCCTGTCGCGAAGCATAAACACAGAAAGGATGACGAAGAAAGTATCCTTCCAGAGAGACTATGCATGAGAGCACGAAAACACCCATATTATACCTGACACAACTGAGGATGCCTAGACCGTGCAACTAGGTCTAATCTGCGAGATTCGGTGGCAATTGGTCATCTGCGCTCCAACAAGTGCCGGCTTTGTGGACGGAAAGAGATATAGAGGCGCTGTCCCATCTCCATCTCCTTCTTTACTCGAAACTACGTCAGCGCCCAATTCATTTCACAAAACACAGAATTTCTGCAAAGGTCTTACTAGATAGGAGATGCCGTTTCTGACAACTCAAAGCAACAAACGGTTCACCTACTCTCTAGCTATTCGTCGGGCTTCGGTTGAAATCCCCATTTTGACTCCGAAACTCCGTCAAAAACTACATTTTGCTTCTGCTTACTCGTCGCAAACCTATTCGCCTCCATTGTCAAAGCAACCTGTTAGTCTTACTGAACAATAAAAAGCATATAAACCTGTTCAATTCTACTTTCGCCATCCACTGTGTTGCAGACCACATGAGGTCGACCAGATGATTTCGTGATTTCTTATCTTGAATAATTCAATCTTCGTAAATACCAACAGTCGAGAATAATAGGCACTATTGTGAAATACGCAGCCACTCAGTAAGCAGAAATAAGCCGGAATGGTCGTGACCCGACACGCCCATATTCCATGCGCCTCACGGAGGCGCCTGACCTTACGAAATACCTACCACCCGACTCGTCAGCATACGCAAAACAACGATTCCGCTGCCTCACAATCGTCTCTTCGTACACTCCACAACTGGGCACCATCCAATAGAAAAAAATAGGACGCAGTGATGAAACCTTCTAGTTTAACATATTTTATGGGCAGTGAATTGGCTGAGTGATGCAGATACACCCGCGACGCAAGTCTGCGTCAGGCTGCGTTCATAGCTTGCGACCGTGAAGGAATACATAAATGCGGAAACTGCAGAAGTGCGGAATTCGATCTGAAGAAATGCAGAAATGCGGAATCTGAAGAAATGCAGAAATGCCGAATTGCGGAGAATCGGTACGTATCTGCTTGCTTTTCGTCATTTCTGCAGATTCCTTTCCGCACTTCTGCAGTTTCCGCATTTCTGCAGTTTCCGCACTTCTGCAGTTTCGGCATTTCTGCATTTCTTCAAATCGATATGTATATAATGCTTTTCCGCAGATGCCGCATTTTCTTTGTTTCCTTTTTTTCTTTCTTTCATTCTTTCTTCATTTCTGCATTTCTTCATGGTCGCAAGCTATAGCTATGTATGAACGCGGCCTCATTTGAACATTTTTTTGGGATAGTCGATAATCCCGCCTGCATTTCCAATTTCTTACAAGGTAGGCGTCTTCCGGGTCCAAAAACACGTGTTGGCAACTGTGGAACACCAAAAAGCTAGGGAAAGATAGGATGTTATATATAAATACCACCAATCACGCCGTGCAATTGCGTACTAACTGCTGCTACCGTAATGCACGTCTAATGTGCATTCAGCTGCGGCTGCTGCGCCAACTGTAATTAATTTAACTTGCTCTTCTCTGGCATAGATAACATCAGCTCATACGACAAGGGTCGCGATCGACGCGATCCAGGCTCATGTCTCTTTTAGGAGGAGGAATTACGCATTGCGAGCCCCCAGGACCAGATACAGCAAAAATCACCCGTTCGGTGTGACTCGCAACAGAGAGAAGTGTTTATGCGGCCTCGGTCCAGAGCGAGAGGTTCTCGATAGAAGCGAATTTTTGTTTTTTCATGGACATGAGTTAGTTCCAACATAACTTAGACCGCAAAACTAGACGAACTTGAGAAATGGAAATTTTCCTCCTTCTATTGAGGACATTATATATTTTAAGCCTAGTATATCAAAGAACACTCGGCGCGGTTTTTGATCCGAGAGTTTACTAAAGCTGCAACAAGAAGGTCTCTCATTACACAAGCCGAACTTCCAT
>MU912514.1:0-45954 GCA_036418165.1 Cooperia oncophora
GAGCCTCAACCAACTCTTTGGGTTTCTCATCCTGCACGGACTTATACCAGTTGTATACAGTATACCGCCCCCCCACAGTACACCATGTGTACATAAACTGCGTCCTCGTTCACTCATGCTGAAGCGCGGAAAGTAACAATCTTTACGATCACGCAGTGGACTACTTCGGGCAAGGAGTAAAATTCGCTGAGAATTGCTGAAAGCGGGGCCTGTCTTTATGCAGCTGATTAAAGATAAATACTAAGGTCCGGAGCAGCTCTATTGCATTATTTAGCGTGAGCGCGATTGCAACGGCAGCGCGCCGCGCTCTTGTCCTGCCGCTCTGGAAAAGCCTGGGAATAGATTTGCACAACGATGATGGGTCTCACGCAGAGTAGCAACTTTCACTGGACAAAGCTGTGGAAGTAAAACTCCAAAGCGAGCACCGTTACCAGTCACATTTATTGTGCCCTTACAGCTCTTGTCTTCTCCAGATCGGGCGATGTTGTCCCTTCCGTCGTAGGGTAAGCGTATTGTTAAAAAGCGGCACCATTTTCACCATTCTAACGTGTGCTGCAAATTGCTGTAAAATTGTGATGGCTCGATGTTCCCCATGCCTTCACCATTCATGCGTTACACGCGACACGCACGCCACAAACACGCATAAAGGCGGCCGTACGTCCAATCATAGCCGCTTGCACGGTTTGTCCCCTTTTTTACTGATGCGCAAACGGATCCGTTTGGCAGTCATACCTTCCTTCAAGCAGGACTCAGAGGACAATAGAGCGATGGAACTGTTTTTGCATGAGGAACTCAAGGCCGTTCAGGTTAGTTTGACATTAATGTTTTGCTGAGCACAATCAAGCAGACAAAACAAAAAAAATTTGCTGTTTATAAGACAACAAACTATTTGATAGAGTGAACGCAATACAATATTTTCTTGATAACAGCATGAAGACCCTATGAAGATTTTCTAGCTATTTGTTTCGGGTGGTACGGAGCTGTCGCCTAATGCTGCACTGAACGAAACTGAAAGGTTTGTTTCGTAATCCTTCGGCTTAATACCGTGTTCTGCCACTTTAATTATTCGTTGGTACGATACTAAACTCGGCTGAATAGTGAACATTGAGCTGAACGGCTGAAATGAGAAAGTTGAGCAAAAGAGGGAAGAAGATGAAATCCACAGAGAGCTGACCAAGCCTTCCCTTCTCCATCTGATTGCATTTGCCACAAAGTAGACTGGGATCGGTACGAGTGGCACCAAACTCAAAAACCATCCAAAGTACTGTAATCATGACATTAAAGGAAAACCACGCGATCATTCGTCATCACATATGATAGATTAGGGGTTTGCATATAGACGGCAAGGTTCTGAGTAATTCTATAGTGAAGAAAAAAGCACGAAAAAAGCATGCCATTTTCCCTAGTAGTATCCTATTTCGATCCCAGTTTGCACTTGCCCAACTAACTCCATCTAGGTCCGTACAGCTCATTTACCAATAAAATTCTATGACTGTATAAGTGACGGTTTTCAACGCTTTTTTGTCCTAGCAGCATTGTTTTTCCACCGAAAGCGGACCTCGAAGGCGGAGTCTGGATTCGAGACGAGCCATATGGAAAAAGGAGCACGTTTTACTGAAACCTATTTGCCGCGCCGTATATGCGCCCCATCCCTTACAATTTTTCCGACGTGAAACAGGTACAGGTATGCCTTGCGTGAGACCACATAGCCGCCCAGTGGGGCATATTTTCAACTTCTTATACCATGACGCGTCCTTAAACAGCGTTGAGAATCATATGCAAGTATGTTACTCACTACCGAAACCCAGAGAAATTCCTTTGTTGTTGGGCATTCCTGAATGTTTTCTGCGCGAAAAAGGGCACGGGATCCGGATAAAAAACGGAAATGGAAACACATTGAGTCGTGCAAGCGCCACATACCCAGCTACAACACCTAGCGTAGCGGAGGGGGGGGGGGGCGGAGCCATCTGCTATAAGTGCCTTATTATACCAAACCTGAAGAGAGGATAGCTGCGCCTAAGGGAAATGCAAGAGCGCGGCAGCCCAGGGACCGTTGCATCGCCGATGCCAGCTGGCTTCTCTTATACTAAGACGAGATCTGTCTCTGGTATTATATATATATATATAATATATATATATACATAGTATATTATATATACATATATACTATATATATATATATATATATATAGTATATATATATATATAGTATATACTATATATATATATATTATACCATTTATCACTTTAATTCGTCCTTTTTCAAACAAATTCGTCCTTTTGCAAACAAATCGTCCCTTTGCAAACCAAATTCGTCCTTTTTCAAACCAAAATTCACCTCAACTTCTCAGTCAAGTTAACCACACTATTACGGGCGCGGCCAACCTCAACCAAGATCACGACAGACATCACTGCGAGCCCCGCCCGACGGCCACGCCCACTTGTCACGCGGACATAGAATTCTCGAATCTTTGTTTCATAACTTCTGCTTTGCCTGTTTCCACAAACACTGTCGACTGGCAAACCGATGTACATTCACACATAGCCGACTTTCGCCATTCTCTAAGGGTCTGGCCACTCCAGGCTGACCACGCCCACGGCTTTTTCGCGGAATCTCGATGCTTTTCAAAATTTTGCATTTAAGGTGTTGTCCTGGCGGCTGAAGCCCCGGCCCACTGTAAGAATGCTCCGCCCACTTTGAAGAAGCACCGCCCCACTTTTTCCCAAAAAATGTGCAATCGCGAGTATAGAGACTCTGCGCTTGCATGTTAGGGTTCTCGTACGCACTGGAACAAGAAAACCCGCAAAGTTTATCCGAATGAGCAGCAATACCCTAGCAATGCAAGGAAAGTCTCTATGTTGCCGGTTTGCACCATATTTTGAAAATGTGGGCGGGGCTTCCACCCCCTATTCAAATGCGGAGCATCTTACAGTGGCGGCTCACGCCAGCAACCCTTAAAATTGCAAAATTGAAAAACCATCGAAGAATTCCCGAAAACCGTGGGCGTGGTCAGCCTAGAGTGCAAACCCTTAGAGAATGGCGAGGTCGGATGTACGATGCCGTTTTCCATCAAAGTGTTTGTGGGAAACAGCAAAAGCAGAAGTTATGAAAACAAAGATTCAGGAATTATGTCGCCTGACAAGTGGGCGTGCCGTCGGGGCGGGGACCTCCGCAGTGATGTCTGGCGGCGTGTGATTCTGGTTGATTGAGTGCGCCCTAATAAGTGTGCGTTAACTTGGATGAAAAGTGCGATAAATCGCTGTTGAGGGTGAATTTGGTTGAAAAGGGACGAATTTGATTGAAAAAGGACGAATTTGGCGTTTGAAAAAGAACGAATTTGGTTTTGCAAAATCAGACGAATTTAAAGTGAAAATGGTTATATATATACTATATTTAGTTATTTATTTATCTTATTTATTTATTGTATTATTATTTTACTTACATGAGATGCCATCATGTGTTATTGATGCTGTGTTATGATTCTTTTTCTTCTTTATTTTCATAATTCCAAACAAACAATAGAAAATTTTTGAAAAAAACGATAGCTATCATGTTACGTCATCTACATACAACGCGGCAGGTAAGCGACCCCCTTTCTCTCTTTATCGGAACTCGTAAGGTTGCGAAGTCGAAGCAATAAGGCGACCTCTCCAAAAGTGTCATCGAATTCTGAAAGTTCATAACTGGCCAAGATTAGTTTCAAGGTGGCGAAGAAATGGGTAGTCAGAGGAGAGTGTAAGAGACCTAGGTGGACAGAAGTATGGTCTTCCAGCTCCTAAATTTTTGCGTGGATCTCCATAGCAGTGTGAAGGCTATGCATCTCACAAGGAGGTGCCTCGAAGCTGGGATCGGGCAGCTTCAAACACGTTCAGCGAGTTTCTGAAGCTGAGTGGCTCAAATGGCGGCGCACTGGCCGTGCTGTGAACACAAGAGCAGCTCTCTGTTCGACAATACTCCTCGCGTCCTCGAAGCACCATAGGAGCAACCATCGCGCGTGCATGCCCTACGTTTTGGGAGCTGAGACGGCTTTTCCAAAACATCTTCGCCCTCGGGTGCCGGTGAATTGGGAATCATTATCGCGGTGTATCGTGCGTCGCCATCAAAGTCCCGAGCCCTGTGTAAGGACTGCAGGTGGTGAGCTCAGATACTGTTTGACGGCTTTGAGAACGGCGGATCTTCCTGTGTGGCACTGCATAGGAGTCCCGACCAACGTTGTCTTCGAGGCCGTGTCTTCGTTTTCCTGTGAGCGCGCGCAAGAACTCAAAAACATTGAAATGCGTAGCGGATGTCCTCCCCGATGCGGCTATCAATTGTTGCAACATATGCGTGCACAGTACCTCTCATGGAAAGTGATGTTTCGAAGTTTTGTTCCTATGAAAATACATCGTTTTCGTCAGCCGCCGTGAGTTTTACAAGAAGCGCTCGTTGTCAGCCATAATGTTCCGGTTCTCGAGCACATAGATACCTTCCCGACGTGCATGTCGGTCTGCCTGCTGAGACGGGTCTTTTCTCAAGGAAACCCCTCCCTCCGGAGAAAGCACGCACCTTAGTGTTCTCCTAGAAACCCCCCGCGCCTTTTTTCCTGGGAATGTTATTCTACAAAGTGTAACTGTATTGGCATGTTTAGCATCCATAAAGCAAACGCTCGGAGGAGGCATCCATAGCATAACAGCTCGAGTTTTTTGAAACACGCTGACAAATCTTTACCTGCCTAACACATATGCTCTCCCTTCATTTGGTGGTCCTGCCACTCTCGCAGCACTCCCATTGGCGGACCTATGTAGTGAACTTGATAGCTTCTCTGTAACCCCGCCGCGCCTCCCCCACTCTCTCCACCACGGTGAGTGAGTGAACATTCTCTTGCCCCCCCCCCCAACAATAATCGGAAATATTGCTATTCCCCGTACGGAAAGGAAATGGCAGAAGAAAACAGTATCCGGCCCGTCACGGTAATGAGCAGATGCTTCATTGGAGGGTTGGTCCCCTTCTATGCCACCGCCTTCATGCTTCACAGTCTGCCCACGATCTTTTCAGCCTTCTTGCCTCTAGATCATTCAGCCATTCATTCATCTCACTTTCAAGCCTGACAATGGGACGCCTCAAACAATTGAGGCGATGTATTGAGTATCAGCCCCGCAGCTGTCGATGTGTCGTGGCTCCCCCCGCCCAAACGCACGGGGTCAGAGTAGGGCGGAAATCGTAATTCCTTGCTACACCGCCCCTCACGTTATGACTAACAACATACCGCCGGCGCGGTCCGTGTCAGCTTCCTTGGCGTTTTGCAAGTCCTGTAATTGCGCTTTTGGAATACAAGTACAACACAATTTCTAGTATGCGCGATAATTTTAGTTGCCCCTGCAAAAATAAGAACCGAAGATGACGACGAGGGCTAGAACTCTACAGAGCAACTGTCGTGCTTTTGCATGCCCTCAGAGGCGCGCATCCCCACAGAAATATGACAATAAAACATGACAATACAAGCAAAACGCATTCCTAACATTTGAGGTATTGCCTCATGCTGCAAGTCCTGATAGCATGGTTGATCTGAAGCATGACAAAGGCTTAAAACATGGAACAAACAACGAATGTAGATGTAAAAAATAACAAAATTGAAAGAACTATTGGAAACGCCAACAAATTAAAATCGCGGTGCATTCCTGCGATCCGGCCTCTAATGCTATAGAAACTCCTTCAAAATTGAACGGAGTGAAGTGCTTAGGCCGTTTTTATGTTTGATTGTTTTGTGGGGAATACGCGGCTCTGATGGATACTGCAGATGAAGCCTGAGTTGCCCTGAGTTCTAGCCCTCGTTCATCATCTTCAGTTACTTATTTTGCAGAACTAAAATGTTATCGCATAAAGAAATTCCGTATGCACTTGTATTCCGAAGCGCAATTACAGAATTGGCCAAAAACGCGAAGAGAGTGCACGCGACCACGCGCGCGATCGGTGTTAGTAAAAACAGTGAGTTTGCAAAAACGGGCACGTAGCCAAGGAATTACGACTTTCTCACGTCCCGTACTCTGACCCCGCTGCAGTTTTGCGCGGGGGGAGCCACGACACATCGACAGCTGGCGAGCTGGTAGTTCTCATACACACTCAATGTGTTTGAGCGTACCATGTGTCTTTAAACATTATACGACTCTACCAGCTGAAATTTACCGCAAGATCTGGATTGCAAGCCACTGCTACAGCAGAGAAGGTTCGCAAATATGGACTTCATACCAGAATAAAAGGGTAAGGGGTACAGTGATGGAAGTAATCTATCTCAGGTTTTTAGAAACAGCAGAGACAAAAGTGAGCTCACCTTGCCATTGAGGGTATATATAGTCTCGAGCGATGTGCTACGGTCAATTCGTCCGATATAATTCAGTGAATTACCAAGACGACCGCAAACGTCACAACGCTAAAAACCATCAATCTCTAAATACTTACAGGTTCACCTCTGTGTTTCGATATTTCTTATAAATCACTGCGATGTCAGAATCCATCACCTTTCTGACATAAAGGCACACTCACGTTAACATGTGGTGATTTGTGGGGCGCCACTGCTTACGTTCCAACATGTAAATAACACAAAAGGAAGAAAAGTAAAAAAAAAACTCGCGCACATTGCTACTTGTAGAACAGCATGCTAAGCCACGCTAGCACGCATATAGGGCTACGAATGTGCGTGGCCGGACGAAATCTCACTTGTTGGCTCCTACCTAGCTCTTACCCTTATCACCTCACCCTCCCCATTCGGAATGGAGAGAGTTCACAGCAGAACCGTACGACAACATTTGAAAATACACGCTGGGCGTTGCCGTGGCCAGTAGGCGGAGCACTGGCTCAACAGCGAGCGAGCGGTGCTTTCCTCACGTAGTACTGAGCTGCGAAAGTAGTACATCCTTCATGCTTGCGGGCAAAGCTACCATGTCTGAAGAAAGCGCCTGAACAATAAAAGAAGGCAAGGCGTGATTTCGGACAGGGATGTCGTGAACATGCCACCGTGCCTTGGAGTTTTGAACCTACAGAAAGTGCGTCCGAACTCAAGCACTTTATTGATCGACCTTCGGCAAGGAATGACGGTTGTATCTCAACAAGCATGGCTGGAGGTAACTCTACTAAATGGGCAACATCTTTTCGGTGTACCCAGATAGCGATCAGTCATTCCTTCAATTTCACTTATGGGAAACACTTCTGCAATGAAAACTGACGGATTTCTGTGACAGGGTCGAAGTACACAAGCGTGCTATAAGGGAAATGGTTCCACGGTTTGCTCCCATGTAGGGGATGCTTCTGGACGTGTCGCGAATCAGTAGGAAAATCAGAATGTAACTCGTTATTGGCCTATGTAGAACATGTCCACAAGTTGTTTCTTGCACCCACGTGGTTTACAAAGCGTGGGGGTGCGCGAAGCACTGACCGTCTATAGTTCTCTGCGGACGAAGGGGCGTGTCAGACGGGATGAGACTGGCGCGGTGCCAAATCCTTTCTCCTATAGGTTGTTAAAGAGAGCAAATGACAACACTGTGTCGTATCGTTGTATCACTCTATTACTCTCGCTTCAAGAACTGGCAGGGAACGGGTTCGACGCCCTGGCACGCTCACACGACCTGACACGCCCCTGGGTCCGCAGTGGTACAAAGCGGGCGTATCCTCTCCTCAGAATTGCAGCGGCACTCCACGAAAGCGAGACAATCAGAGACGCTAGTTGAGGGCTAGTTGAAAAGTCACTGGTTCCATGCTTCGTAACGAATTTGGCACCAACCTATTGGCTCCGGAAAGAGATGCAAGGTTCGTTAGCTTCTGCGGAACACGATCCGAGATTCAGTTATTGGACCGCGCCCTCGCGAAGCGGCCCACTTCCTTCTGCGTGCGTCTCTCTCTCTCTACGAAATAATAAGTTACTGAACAAACCACCTAAGTGATGAGTAGCTGGACGAACTGGCTTTATTCAAGAAACTGAAAGGCAATTCGCACCATAAATGCCTAAGACGGGACGTAGTTACGCGACCTTGAACAGCCGCTGCGCAAGGCCTTCTCCAAGGTGTCCTTATAAGGGGCACCATCAAGCTGCAACGTATCGACGCGAACACCCACCGAGCCCGACCGCCCCCTTGCTAGAGGATAGTATAACATCATGAAAAACAAACGTACCAAGCCTAATGCGGGCGTAATGACCTTCCAGCAAAAGCCCCATAACAGCGTAGTTGGTCCAAATAAAACCGATATCAGGCTGTCATCCGCCGGCTTTCCAAACATTTCATAGACGTCCTGTCGGAAGTTTGAATATCCTGAATAAATTTCTGATGATTTTGCTCCATGATAACAATGCTTCTATAGGAGGTCGCACCGTAGATATACATGAATATTAGCGTTTCCGCTGTAATAACGACACATGCCGATGTTGAAGCACAGAACATATCGAATACAGTGAACCAGAAAATGCCGCTCTGGAGTAAACGGTCATTCGAAAAGATATCATGAAAAAAGCATCAATGTGGATCCCCTGTCACTTTGATTCATGCCACGCACTCGTTTCCCATTTCGGATAGCAAGGATATCTGCATGTGCTTTCGAAGTGTCTAATAAGAGGCGAAGGCTGACGTTTGTATCAGATAAGCCCCGCTGCCTAATGCTGCACACGCAACCCAGCTCAATTTCAAAGAACTATACAAAGTGTAGTCCCCTGAGGGATTGGAAATAATTTTTCTGAAATCATTCTCCTAGGTTTCTTCGTCCTAAGAAATGTTGAGAAACTGTTAGTTATGGAAGAAGACTCGCACGCGGCAGTTGAAGTTCTCTCAGGAAGACGTGAACGAAACTTCTCTTGCAACAGCTCCACTAACTGAACGAACCTATAACTCATGGCGAACCAACTTCTAATAGCCCTAGAAGTTAGCTGACACCTGAAAACTTTCCAGATTAGCTCACTAAAATAGCCACATCGGTCGCCATTATCGCACAACAGCGTACGAAACACAGGCAGCAACACAAGGCTACGAGGCGCACTGAATTTTCCTAAGTCGCAGGCCATTGATGCGTAGATGCTCGTAACAATATTTATAGTTTCAACCAAACTAAACTGGTAATTAATTGAAGATGCGATGAAAACGGCGATGATAAACTGATCTACCAACTTCCGAAGTGATACCCCAACAGAACAGCATTCCAAACGAAGCAATACGGCCCAAACCGATTGGATATGCATTTTTGCCATCGCTTCGGATAGATCGACAAAATCTAAGGATAAGCCTAAAAGAAACTGTTTAATGGCTGAAGTGATCCATTGCCACAGATGGTGTAAAAAGGAAGACCTTTCAAATCAACATAACCTGGTCCACCGTCATTCAAAAGCAGATATTTCAACGTAAGGGGCCACGTGAAGGAATGGTGAACCGTTAGGTCTCAAAGACACTTCGCCGCGATCAAGTGTCTAAAGAATGACTCCGTGCCTTTTGAATGTCAGATGTAGAGAACATACCATTTCGTCCCTCGAAACGGCCGAGATAAAGGACTTACAAGGGAATGGTTTGAACTTCCCATGGAACTGTTAAATGGAAGACCTAGGTACATCGATAGAGCTTCGAGAAATTGCTGTTACGAATATGCACGATTAAAGTGCTAACGGAGACCTGCTCCAGAACGAGATCTGGGTGGTCAAAGTTTGAGTTCGGGCTCGTAGCGCTGCATGAATCGATCTCGGCAGTTGCCACACGTGGTAAGGTCTTCACCAGACAAGTTCAGCAAACGCCATGCCGGTTTGCATCCGGTTTAGCGCCGAAAAATTTTTGCCTTCGCCTTCGTATAAGAGCCTTCAACTCTAATTTTCGAAATTCTTCTTTACGGCCCAGGCAGTGCGAAGCTAGATCAAGTACATCAAGATATACGACGTACTCGATCTAGTATGGATATTGTCAATATTTGCCCTCTACTGAACATATTACCCATCAGACAATTCAGAAGTTTTGCCCAAGAAATCGCATTTTGACCAGAAGAAGCGTTTTTTCGGTCGAAGATGTGATATTCTGGTGTTCAGGGGTCGAAACCTCCCATGAACGAATTCTCTTCCGCTAAACTTTGAATTGTCGCGGAGGAATAGAGTAATATGTTTCAAGAGAGGACAATATGACAAATCATGACTAGATCGAGTGACGTCGATATACTTCAATGTACTTTGATCTACTTGCGGAACCGTAAATTCGGAAGAATTTTGAAAATTAGAGTTTGAAGCTCTTTACCGAACGAAGCAAAAATTTTCTCGCCGCAACTGGATGCAAACCAAGCATGGGCGTTCTGGCTGAAAGCGAGACCACTACCACGAGGCCACGTGGTGATGCCAAAGCATCGATCAGGAACGCTTCGAGCCAGAACTCAAACTTTAACCACCAGATCTCGTCTGGGAGGCTCCGTAGCACATTTCAATCTGCATGATTCAGTAATCTCAGCCATTCGAAGCTCTATTCGAATGTACCTTAGGCTCTCCATTCAAAGTATCCATGCGGAAGTTCAAACCACTTCCTTGTTTTAGAGACACACGGAGACGTGGCAACACACTGGCGAACATCATACTGTACCTGTACGAGGACAATAGCTCACAAGCTTTCTATTCCGACAGCGCCGCGCGGGCACGGGTCGCGCCGGCGCGCCTTTCTGGCACATTTTGCCATCTCTCGGTGATCCGCGCATTCCATCGGCGATTAAGCGCCAAACTCGTTACCTTGGACATGAATAAACACGACTCAGGCTGTTTTAGATTTCCCAAGGTCTCTGCAAGTGCGTTATCAATTGAGGCGTTTGTGCAACAGAAGAGCAACAAGCCTTTCTTGAGTTCCGTACTCTGACCAAGCCGATTGGTACGGACGGTGAAGCTGAAGAGCAGGTCGTTGTGTCCCATAGCTCGTCGCAATAGGTAGGAGTGAAATGAGTGAGCGACTTAATGTGTTTCACACGACCTATTCCTTTCAGATGAGTGGACCATTCAATTCGACTACCCAACTCTTCCGACATCAGAAACAGTTTTACTTATGAGCTTACTGAAAATGCTGCAATGTTGTTCCAGACCTTCGACCCAAAGACGAGCATCGCATCGCTTTACAGCGAATTGTGGGCGCTGCAGCACGGTCCGCAGCAGCTCAAGCTTTGTGCTCAATCGCTTATGGAGATCGCGGTCTTTCACGTCAGACAATTACTCGTCAAGACGTCGCCGCACTGCTGAGGAAGGTCTGTGTTAGCGGTGTCTGGAGGCTTTTTTGCTTTCTACTGAGAAGCACTTTATTGAGCCACTGCTTCATAAAAACGACCAATGCACCAGCTACCACGGCAGCACTTGACTCGCTACGTGAAGAGTTGGACTTTTAACTGACATTCAAAAAGAGAAGCTGGGGGTATCGCCGAGACAACGTCCCGATTTTCGGAAATCGCACAAAGGTTGCGGGGCGTATTGCGGCATGGATCAGAAGGTGTGAGATTCGTTTCCGCTCGGCCTCTGGCGGAAACGCGAAAAAAAGCGGAAAAGTAGTGTAACGTTCGCCATTCACCCGAGGCCAAATTTTCGCGCTTTCCTATAATTCGCTGATTTTTTAGCGTCGTGTTGTTGGTCTGAATCCTTGTCTCAATGAAAGAAGATCTACAAATTTTTGATAAATTTTGTTTCGTGAGACAAAGTTACTATGATCCAAGACAATTGGATGCCGCAAATCATAGTTACTCCAGAAACACGGATAGCAATCCACAACGGCGAAATTAAACGAAAATTTCGTGTAATTATATTTTCTCGGGACATCAGCTTGATTTCTACAGAGAGCAACGCCCGGCGCTTCAGCAGACGTGGAAAAAGCAGCATGGCCTTCTTGCAACTTTCAACGGTGCTAGAGGACAACCTACATATCGTGGCCTAAAAAAGTCATTGTTTTCACTGGAACCGGTAAACCATGCGCTATCGTTGTGCCAGAATGTGGTCGACCAATGAGGAGACTCATGCAGAAAAGCTTGCTAGTAGAAGCATAGATTACTTCGTAAGTTACACATTTAAAAGACACATAGTACGCCTCCACCACACCTTGAGGCGTGTATGAGGCTATCAGCCCCCTGCTATCGATGTGTCGTGCGTTTCCCCGCCCAAACAATGCCAGAATTGGAGATACCGTGAACACAAGCTACTACTCTAAGCTCGGCCTTACACCACTTTTTGCGGCGCAGATTGCTCGTCCGCATTACACATCCGTCGTGAGCGCGGGTGTCGCGCGCAGCTACCTTGGCCTTCTTTATTACGTCTCTCAAATTACAGAAAAGTAAACGCATTTCAATGAATGCGGATTACATTGGAGAGGGCTACCAAAATAAAGAACAGGAGACTCGATGACGGAGGGCCAGAACTCAAGTATACTCGTTAATAGACATAGGTCGTTAGGTTTGGATACAAGCAAAAACGTTAATTTCCTTGATGCGAATAAAATTATTAGTTGTTGTGTCATGCTCCAGAAATCCACTGTACAAGCAGATGAAGATGACACGAGCCTAGAAATGAAGCCACAACGATGTAAAACGTAAACAAAACAAAGTAAAAAAAATTAAGGAAGGGGCAAATTAGTTAAAAATCGCCCTTAAAATTCCGTACGATCTCGCCCGCCGGAATCCGCCGCCCAAACAGCAGATACTTAGAACCAACGAGTGGGACGCTTGGGTTGTTTTTATTCTCATGTTTTGTGGGAATGCGCGGCCTCTGATGGATACTGCAGATGCAGCCGAGTTGCTCTTGAGTTCTGGCCCTCGTCATCATCTTCTGTTCTCATTTTGTAGCACCTCCAATGTTATCCGCATCAGGAAATTGCGCTTTACTTGTATTTGAGAGCGCAATCAAAGGACTTGGCAAAGTGCCAAGGAGCTGCGCGCGACACGCACGCTTACGACGGATGTTATGAAGGACGGGAATCTGCGCCGTAAAAAGGTGTAAGCGGAGCATGGAGGAATTAGCGTGTTTCACGGTCCTGTATCTCCATTCTTTGGCATGTTTGGGCGGGGGAACCACGACACATCAACAGCTGGGGAGCTGACAGTCTTATACACCCTCAATGTGTTTGAGCGTATATTCCGAAAGCAGAACTTCGAAGACGAGTGAAATGAATGGTGTGGTCCAGGAACTGTACAGAAGAAAAGAGAATGGGCCGTGCATGTTGGCCATTTATCGCCAGTATGGCGCGGTACCGAACCGATCGTGAATATTAGCGAAAGCAAAAGGAGGGTATCTCAAGACCGATTTCCTTGGACTTGTGCTGTATTGCCCTCAGCTTACTCTGGAGTTCGAGCGCATCGTGTACAAGATCAATATCTGCGAGAAGCAGGTGTGTTGATCTTTCACCGTCGACATCAATGCCACTCCTTTCAAGATCACTAAAATGACCCCTATTGTGAATAACTTCGGTGAAATCGTGTTGTTTTGGCGGACATCTTTGCCAATTTCAATAGGACAAGGTTCGCTGAAAGAGCTTGTTTGCTGTAGTAAAGCTTCTGTTTAGCTGCTCCCGTATATCTATAGATTGACGTCATAAATGCATAGTACGTTTATCGCATTTGCTTCAATTGAATCAAATGCTCTCCTGTAGTCAAGCCATACACAAGGGTACTTGGAACTCTTCGGAACAGCAAGCTGCCTTACAGTGTGAAAGTGGCCACTTCTGGGGTATCCACATCGAAATCCTGCATGTTATGCCAGTAACCATGTCTTTGGTTTTTGGTTTTAGGTTTTTGATAAGACGATTGGGGAGTATTCGCGTATTCGCGAAGGCCTTATAAATTTGAGACAGCAGAGGCCTGTGGTTCCTTAGTTAGGTTTTTGAAATCTACTTTTTCCATCAGCAGTATTGTTTTCAATTTCTTCCACGCTGAGGGGGTCGTATTCTCTCTGCAATACCTACTGCAACGTTCTTCCTGAGCTTTGGAGAGAGATATCCCTTCCGCTTTCGAGTATTTGAGACGAATTTGTCGGTCTTCATCTGCCGCGCTGCGTACGCGACTTCTTCTCACATGATCTCAGGTATCAGCTCTTTTACAGCAACTTCGACGAGTGCCTCTGAGGAGTACAGATAGTTACTATGGGTTGCACCTGCTTCTCTCATTCTTTGATGATTTGTTGTCCTTACACCAGCATCGTCCTCGAAAGCCGGTACATGTTGTCTGAGTCGTATATCCGTCTCCACTCCTTGCAGACTTATTCGTTTTTCTGCAGCTTCGCGGAGTTTCTTTTGTCTATAGGTTTCATAGTCTTCTGTTCATTGATCGCTTTTAATAGTGCCTCGTGTTCGTCATTCTGCGCTTTTCCTTCATATTTCGTACGTGATCTGCTCGTCATCATTTGGGTTACCTTTGCCGCTATTCGATGGCGACTACTAATTCCGCAGCTGTGCTGGAATGATTTGCAGCAAGTTCGTCGTAGTCGGTATCTAGTATACTTTTCAGGGAGTCCAATCGCAATTTCGATGATGAGTACAGAACACATCAGCATTAAGTGTACGTCAGGTGAGCTCATCCGGGAGTTTTTTGAGTGTTGTTCTTTTTTTTCTGTTTCCTTCTCTTTATGTTCTTCTGCTCTTTCTTCTTATGGAGCAGAATCGCCAAGCCTATGAGCCGGTAATCAGAACTAATAGCTATCGCGTTTTCATCAACAACTGAGACGTCGGTGTATCGCCTCAGAGTATCTTTCTTCTTCTTCTACTTCTCGCATCCGGACCTTTCTACATCCACTACGCTCCACCCTTTCCGAAGATGGTGTTCATAATTGAAAAGCGATGCTGTTTCGAGAATTCGATCAGATGCCTTCATCTGTCTTTCTTACACTAATGTCATATCGTCCGACAGAGAGTTCCGTACATTGTTCGTGGGCCATCAATTGCGTTTAAGTCTCCTTGAACGATGGCGTACGTTGTTTCGCCTCTGAGGGACGCATGCAGTTCCTGGTAGAAACGCTCAGTTACCTCTACCTCGGCTGATGAGGTGGGTGCATATAAATGCACTATTTTGAGCGTTCTTCTTCTCAGGTTTCCCACCTTCAGTTCCGAACCAGCGATACGTGGGAAGAGAGAGACTCGAAAGAAAGGATATATGGGGCCACATTTGCCCGACGACGACTCCGACTCCACCAGTTCTTGACCGATTGTCGGCATTTTTTCTGAAATAAACCTTTTCCACACACTACACTACTTCGCAGAAACCTCGTTCCTATCCTATTTTCGCGAACACCAACTCAGCTTTGATCTTAGTCAACTGTTGAAGGAATACGTCCTAGAGTGTATCTTCAGATAGCTTTCTGACATTGCGAGTGTCGATGTGGAATGTGATTCAGGATGAGCAGTCCTCTTGCCCTTTAGCTGCTCCATCTGGAGTTTGTACGTTGAATTTCTGTCGACAGTCCGGGAAATTTGTTATTTTTCAATGCGCGCTTTAGCTTCAAAGTACGCTCCTCCTAGCCTTTGACCTTCCACGGTCTAACCCTGAGGGCAGGGGGGCAGCGGTCTTTTGCGGCGAATTGTGGTCATCGGGCATTGTGACTTTTTCATGTGAATCGATGTTGCCAATACTCACCCTGACCGAACCCTGATGGAAGCCGGTGCTTGATGTTTGCTGCTGTTTATTCAGTACTTGCAGCTAACCGTCAAATCTAGCGGTCATTCCTCTATCCATTTCCTGAGGACGCGCCAGATGACTCGCAAGCTAGAGCACGTTGCCCAGTTGACCACCACTAATAGGATTCAAATTTTTGTAAGGTTAGCAGGACTTGTCCACAACTGTTAAGTCAGCCCTGTTAACAGTTTCGCTACTTTTTTGTCGTACTTGAACAAGAAGTAAGTACTTGAAAATATTATGCTCACCACTGGATACCACTTCATCAATAGGTTTGTGTATTTCATGAGACAGATAGCCTAGCGTTGCAAATACGGCAACACCACCAAAAACGCTCATAACAAGAACACCCCAAATCACCAACCAAGCATCCTGACACATACAAAAGTACCCTGGTCTATTATTCCACAGTAAAGCCGAAAAACGGAAACAAACGAACCCTGTAACAGTTGTTATATTTAGAATTGTAGGATGCTAGCGCGATGATCCCACCGTAGCCAACATTCAGCGAATAACAAATTTGCACCAGAGCTGCTGACCAGGTCTAGGAATAGCATGATGATGGCTCATTCAAAGAATTATGTAGAAAACTATTCGGAAATATTTTTTGAAAAGTCTTCGTGAAGAAAATGAGCTAAAGACGAACGAAACTTCTGTTGCCAACTTCGAACTGTATTCAGATAACAGGAAAAGATTTTCGTACTTTTTGAAGAACGCTGTCGTATTTCAAAAAAAAAGCTCGAATTGTCATGAGAAGAAAGCAAAAAGAGTCGACCTCGGAGTGAAACCGAAATAGTGTTGTCGTTCAGGATCGTGGCTCAAGGAAAGGAAACCCGATGCAGACAGCGTGCTGCACGATTTGCAGCGAGGACACAGCATCCGCTGGAAAACACCACGCAGGGGTCGTGATTTACCCGCTAGAGAGGATGGGTCGTTAAGGACCAAGGGAATTTTTCTCTGATGACTGGGTTCTCAATCTCGACGCTTCAATACCAAGTTCCCGATAGGGAGCCGGTGTCGATTGGTGGATGTCGGAAAGGTGTCGCCACTCTCGCGCTGCGGAAGAAATCGCTCCTCTTGTGACACTTTTTCCATCTAGATAGCTGTCATTCGCATTGCCGCAGAACTACGATACAACTGCTTCTGTTGTACCCTGGAGTTCGTTAGATAGGTCCACCATCAGATATGTCCAAGCGACGTCATGATCTCCGCGCTCGCGAACGTTCAACAGCGTGGCGTGAATTGAAAGCAACGGTAATTTACAAGAAGGAACGTGATTTGGAAAGGATCTCTCTTGCAGATGTGACAGCAAAAAAGAAACAGTGAAGGCTGTATGGTCGAAGAATTGATAACGGACTGCTTAGCAAATGTAGAACAAAGAATAAGAAACGACTCCCTTCGAAGAAAGTTCACAACTTCGGAAACACGTTCATTTTTGTTAGTTACGAGGACAACTATCAAACAGAAGGTGAGGAATTTAGTCTTATTATGGACTTATTCCTTAATAAAAGGAAAAAAAGAAAGATCAAATGGGTTGTGCCAATACAGTCGTCATCCGGGCAATTGGGCGGCCAGTAACAAACGCGGCTGCAGCAGCGACCGCGTCACATACAAACTGTTGGTGGCCGTTTCCACCCTGGTTTAGCCATTTTTTCGTAATTTACACTGTATTTTCTGCTTTTTTCTAAAGGTGAGTTGTTCTTTGTCTTCACAAAGTACACTAGGACGTTAACTCTTTTCTGTTTCTGTGATGAAGTGTTTTTGCGAATTTCTCTAGGTATTTATTGATTGTTTCTCATTTTGTCCTTTTTTGGTCACTTCTTCCCCGTGCTTGTGTATTACATAGACAAGAACACATGATCAGCGAGAACAGTAATGGAGAAAAAGCCAATCAAAAAGGATCAAAAGAAAAACGATCAACAAATACCTAGATAGTATGAAACAATCCAAACAACGCCTCAAAAAAAAACACTTCAACGCCGAAATTAGAAGAATCTCAGTACAATGCACTTTTGAAGACAAGAAGCGACTAACCTTGAAAAACGGTCGAAAACAGTGAATTGTAGGGAGAAAACGACTTAACCAGGAAGGAAACAATTGATTTCCGCCAACAGTTCCTACGTACCAGGTCGGCAGCCGCGTCTGCGACCCTTCCACCGCCTAATCAACTGCCCGGATGACCTACTTTGCGACACTCCAGATTCAGACCCCCAGATTTCTCTGCCATAGTCAGCCTCAATTTCTTTTTTACAACGTTTCTCTGAAGTCCTTCCCCAAACTTTCTAAGAGAGCTTGGAGTGAAGTAGAAAACTCATTTCTTCGTTTTTGTAGTCGAATATTCTTGAGACTTTTCCCACATAAACTTTCCTGGAATAAGAGATGGTTCCAAAGTAGAGAGACTAATGTAGTGCTTGCGAGCGCGGCGATCGCGAAGTGGCTTGGACTCATCTGATGGCCATTTTATCTACCCTTCTTCAGGGTGGTTGATTTCGGATCAGGAAAGGACCTCCACCACCCGACCCCACCCCCCAACGTCACGTCTGTCTTCCTAGTAATGACTGGAAAAGATTCGGAGATTGGGAAAGGAGGTTGAATAATATTGAGAAGGTACTGTTAGGCTATGCACGTCGCTATGTCCCCTATCCCAAGCAACTCTTTATTTATCCAACCCTTGCTTGGCGGTGAGGCGGTGAAATCTTGGGAAGCATGCTGTGAAGGGTAGTTGTAAGGAGGAGGCTGTGGGAAGGAAAAAGTTGAGAGGGTCGTATTTATTGAAAATTCCACGCAACGCAATGCTGGGTTCCGTCCATAGCAGGCGACCATCAGCACACGAATTGTTTCGTCTGATTGATTAGGAAACACATTGCTTACAAAATGATGTAAATATGATTTGGCTTTTGCTTTATTGACTTATCTCTCTTAGTTATGAGCTATCGGAGCTGCTGTTATAGAGCAGTGAAAAGACGATTAAGTGATGATAAGGACTGAAGACGATCCACGGTATTTTGAAGAGCCCGGAACATCGTCCTTTACGTTTCGACTGAAGTAAAGTAAAGTAACGACTTATTGCTTATGGTTGAAAAATCTGATTCCACCCAGTAGTCCTAGGAAATTGAACTTGTTTGGATCATAGCGTCGATGCAAATGGTATTTAGCGTCTCTTAGAAAGGCCATTAACATTAGGTGAAACAAGAGAAGCGCACTGTTTCGAGGCGGGAACCTGCACAAAAAATTGATTTGGTCCGATAAATGTTAGGTCATTTGAAACGAGTAATATTGACTATTATGCTTAGTGGCTGTTCATTATCGTCATGAGGTCCTCCTGTTTAAGATGCTTCTTCTTCTTCCTAACGTTGTCCCGCTTGTGCAGAGTCCGTTCTTCGGATCGAAAGTCGCCACTTCGCTCGATCTAGTGCACCTTCTGTAGAGAGGGTCACCTTTCTCAAGTCCGCATTTATGGTGTCCAGCCAGCGTTGTTTTGGTCTTCCTCTCGGACGGTGACCGTCTACTTCGAATGCAATAGAAGCGACGATCACGCTCAGCTAGCAAAACATGGCCATACCACTGGAGTCTCTCCCTTGCATCGTCTCGGCGATTGGTGCGACACCCATTTGGCATCGAATCACGTCGCTACTGATTCTGTCGAGTCGTGTAGGGCCCATTGACAACAGCAGCATTCGCATTTCCATAGCGTTGAGTTGGCGCTCGGCACTTTTGGTAGCTGGCCAGCATTCGGATCCGTACAGTGCCACGGGTCGAACCGTGGTCCGGTATATCTTTGACTTGAGGCGAAGAGGCATGCGCCTATCACATAGCACCCCAGTAACTTCTCTCCATCTCAACCATGGCGCACTGACTCTCATTCGAACCTCATCATCAACACCACATCCGCTTTGTAGGTGGGATCCTTGGTACCTGAAAGACGTCGTTTTCGTTAAGTCTTCGCCTTCGGTCATTCCATGCTTGCACGTGACGCTGCAATTCCTCTCTATTGACATCCGCTAGAAGAACATCGTCAGCATAGAGCAAAGTCCATGGCAGCGTGTTGCAGATCTCGGTGAGTGTGTCCATGATGAGGATAAACAGCTTTGGCGACAGGGCCGAACCATGGTGAACTCCAACCTTTATTGGAAAGCTCTTCGATAAACCCGCATACATCGTACTCGACTGGTGGTGTTCCTATACAGCATTCGAATCCAGCTGATAAGTGCTTTAGGCTCTCCATGCTCACGTAGAGTATAAAAGATTAGTTGGTGGGGCACGCGATCGTAAGCTTTCTCGAGGTCCAAGAGAACCATATGGTTTCCGTTTCTCCCTATGCTTCTCCATGAGTGAGCAAGCGGCATATATTTCAACCGTTGTTCCTCGTCCTTTCACAAAGCCGCACTGGTTTTTGCTCAAATCAATCATGTCGCGTAACCGCTGATCAAGGATTCTCTCGAAGATCTTCATGGTGTGCGAAAGTAAGCGAATGAGGCGGTAATTGGAACATGGTCGGGTCTCCTTTGTTTTTGAAGATGGGCACGATAATGTTCGTAGCCCATTCACTAGGTGCACGGCCTGAATCAACGGCTGCATTCAGAAATTGCGTGAGCCACGGATCACCTTTCTGTCGTAGCTCCTTCATTTTCCAGACCTCCGCCGGTATGTTATCTGGTCCTGGCGCTTTCTTGTTCTTCATGCTGTCGATCGCCTTGGTAAGCTCCTCGATTGTTATAGGCTGTACGGGACCGACGGATTAGCAGATCTTCTGAAATTGGCGGATGTGCAAAATCCACGTTGGAAATTTCGTTAAACTGTTGCCACCAGCGTGCAGTATCTTTCGTTTACTGTGCATCCGCTCTCCATTCGTGCACATATAGTGCTCAACGTCCTTTCGCCAATCTGTAGATGTTTTTCTCACCCTCCTTGGTACCTAGCTGCTCGTATAGGCCCCGAAAATGCCCCCCTTTTACTTTTGCTACGAATCTCTTCGCCTCTCGTCTAGCGATAGTATACTTCCTCCAGTTCTCGGCAGTACTATGGTGAGCCAGGTTTTGTAAGCAGTCTTCTTTTCCATTACTTTCTGCTTCACTTCGGCCGGCCACAGCCATGTTGGCTTGTAAATAAGTCGACTAGGTTTTGTAGTTCCTAGAGCCGATTTAACAGCAATTAAAACGGGTCCACTGAACGTTTCTCACAAGTCGTTGACCGTCCTGTCATCGACTGGAGGTAAGCTGCACTGCGGTGTCGCTTCTACGCTTGGTAATCTTCGTAGAGCATCTTGTGCTGTGGTGCCAGGCAATCCGACGGGATGACCTTCGCATCAGTGATGACAGGAAGATCTCGCCTGCGTAGCAACACGAAGTCTATTTGTTCTGCCCACCGCTTGCGTATGTAACAAAATGGCTTTCGCGCTTCTTGAAGAATGTGTTGCAGATGACAAGAACGTTAGCCTCAGCAAACTCCAAGATACGTCGTCCGTCTTCGTTGCGTGTCCCGTAGCCTTTGTTGCCGTGACAGCTATAACCACTCTGAGCGCTACCAACATTGCCATTTAGGTCGCCACAAAGCAGGATTACTTCGCTCTCGGACTGCTCTTCGACTGCTGCAATACAATTCTGTAGTTCGGCCCAAAATCGCTCCTTTTCCACGTCTTCACATCCGTTTTGTGGGGCGCAGGCTGAAAACACACAAAGACGACGGGTTGCTACGTTGTTTGAAGCAGATATGAGCCTATCTAAATGACGTCTTATTTCTGCGACATGGCTTCGCAGCTCGGTACTAACGATAATAGCCACGCCTTTGCTGTTGGTCTCGCCATAGTAGCTCAGCTTGTAACCTTCGCCAATGTCGCGGGACTTTTGTCCCTTCCACCGCGTCTCCTGAATGCAAGCTATGTCCACTCTGCGCCTTTTCAACATTTCGGCCAGTTCGCTGCTGCGTCCGTTAAGTGTGCCAATGTTCAACGTGGCAATGCGCAGCAGTCTCACATAGGCTATCTTCTTTAGCCAAATCGGCCCTTGAACCGGTAGCACGGTGGTCGGGCGAACCCACCACGCGTCGCCTCCGGGGGACGCCCTGGCATTGTTTATTGAAGTAGTGCTTCAATCCATAGTTTCGACTCAATGTTACCAGCCGACCTGCCGCGAGGGTTTGACGCTGGTGTCCGCGTTCGGCTCAGCACCATCCTAGCGGATGGGCAGTCTCCAGCAGTACTTTCCGCATGTTGTACATGAAGGTAGAGTCAGGCCTTCCTAACACACTGGTAATAGCATTTCTAGCGAGAGTAAGATTCCTAGAAGGTTACTTGCTTGGTTTGGTGGATTCAGATTTCCCTCAATAATGCGATCGTTTATTTCAGTTGGAATGTTGAGAAATTTTCATGAGAGGATGTCCTGCAGGAATTTAGACGAAACTCTAGACATCTAGGATGTCACATCTGGATACAGAGCGGTATCTACTAGGACCCTGCCTGGAGACAAATTTCTGGGAACGGCACCTGCCGGTAAATAAGCTATGGAAAAGAGCAAAAACTGATGGATGAATGTATCACTTTGCGGCGGTTGCGGATGGTCGCTCTTCAAAAACCACGAAAAAAGGCCTCCGTTTTTGAAGATGAAAATCAGTCTCGGAATTCAATTTCACATTTGGTCACTTGTACTCGACTCGTTTTCTTATTGAAGAATTTTCATGAGAATTTTGTGAGTTTGATTTTTCCAGAATCTTCATTATGATGATACCAGTCGCATCGCACGGCTAACGCCGTGCTCTCCTCCTTCTCTTGAGCTCGGCTTCGCCGAGCTGGCCTGGCTTTGCCAGGCGGCTCCATAATTTTAATGGAACTTTTTCGGTAGTGCACTGCTCATAAGGCGCTGTAGTGATCGAATCGTAACAGACAGAGCAAGGCTTAGGATCCAGGCTTAGGATTACGCACAACTCAGCACGCGCTTCTATTTACAGCGGCGGTGTAGTCCGCGCCATGACGCCCATAGAATACATAAATGATCCGCCTTGTGGTGGAAGTGTTTTTCGGTTCTCTCGAATTTCCCTGAGATTCCTGTATACCCCCCACTACATACCCCCCCGCCCCCCGCTCGTCGACATCGACATTATATAGTAGGATGAGTTCATTCTCTGGGGCTATCAGGGAAGTGATGGCTAAAGGAAATTATGCACACTGAGCCTCTGATACTTGGGGGTATAGTGATAAGAGCAGAGGTAGTGACAATGGCCCCTTATCCTTTCTCATCAATTGATAAGATCCTGTCACCGGTCATCAATGTCCCTATTACTAAAACTCTATAATTTGGTAGTGTAAAGGCTCCAGCAATTTGACTGAACAGCATTGGCGACCTTCTTTATCAGCCCCTATCAGCGTGTTATCACCTCACGTGCCGTGTCCCCATCTCCAACTCTATATCATTTACTGAAATTAATGCCCAGTTGATGCTGTGTTCCCACGTTATGGGTATGGCGACCTTACCATTCTGACTCTCCTTTATCAAATATCCTATCAGCTGTTATCATTCCCTGTCACCCATCAATAATGTTCCTGTCCCACGTCCTATATCATACCTTGGAACCAATGTCCCACTGTTACTGTGTCCCGCACTATGGGCTCGGTCACCCTCCCCTTCTAACTCCCCTTATCGAATCCTATCAGCTGCTATCATTCCCTGTCACCCATCAATAATGTTCCTGTCCCAGGTCCTATATCATACCTTGGAACCAATGTCCCACTGTTACTGTGTCCCACACTATGGGCTCGCTCACCCTCCCTTTCTAAGGCCCCTTGTCGAATTTTATCAGGTGCTATCACATTCTATCACCCACCAAAAGTGTTCCCGTCCTGCCATGTATGTCACTCCTTGGAACTGTCGTCCTATCTTTTCTGCGACGCTCGCTATGAATTTCGTGACACACAGACAGACGCACACACAAACATACACACACTTACAGACATACTTAGCCGATTATATAGAGTAGGATGACTATCATTATGTCACGGATGATATATGTGTAAATTACATAAAATGTTTGACATTGCTCGATTCGTTTCAATTTCACGCATTCGGCTTGAACTTAATAAAGTCCACGTATGGGGGTGACTTCAGCCGCAAAAGTGTTTTCAAAGCCCAGATTGTCAGAAGCACTTCTGTCAGTCAATCTGGTCTGTAGTAGTTCGATAGATGCGGAACTCTGAAGAGTGGGTGGGCGCTTTCTACATAGCTTTCGTTTCTCATTGAACGAATATAAATTCCCGTTTCCGATGGTAGTCACAAAACCTCATGACTTAGTAGTTTCTTGAAATCCGGTTTTCCAAGGTAATAGTACACTCCTTCAGAAGCGCCTTCTAATGTGATTCCGCGGACGAATAGTATTACAATCATAATGTAAGGAACCGTTGATGTTACCTGTAAGCAAAGCCTAGAATATCAAAGCCGTTACCAAGTGGAAGGCGATTAACTTACATAAGAAACTTTTCCCATATACTCGTAGCCTTTAACCAAAATCATCACTACAAGTGCCCACATCACTCCCAATGCTGTTAGCGTCGACCAATTTATCTCGCCGATATGATCGATTCCGTTCGAACTTTTCGTTATTACATTCCTTCAAATGTACAGCATGAGACCATTCTTCCTGTTGTAGAGAGAGCAAGAAGGCAGCGCTAGGAGCTGCAATACCGCTCCTAATTTGTGGTTGATGGTTAGAGACAGATTTTTCCGTCACAAACCGTTGTTTTTCCATAACTCGCACAGAAATGGTCCAAATTGCTTGCAAATCAATATATAGCTGTAACCACGGCGAGTCTAACGATCTATAAAAAGTTCAATTTCGTTAAGTTTTTGCCTTGTTTCGGACAAATTCCACTACTGAGTCTCCAGTTACATCAGGTGGTACTTGAGGAGATGAAAGCGTCGTACCCTGCAGTCCAACTGCAATCTGAGGGCTTCAAAGTCATGAATACCAAGGGCATTTCCGTGATCACTTTGACACTGGCTTTGTTAAAATTTCAGCAAAACTCAGTGTGAAAGGAAGGAAACCACACAATATTCTCAAATTGAGTCCTTCTTGCAGACGTATCTTCCCCGAGACTAAAACCATTTTTCAAATCTCAGTTCTTCCGACTTCTCGATTCATCGTCCTTTTTCTGGACCGCATTATGCATTTCAGCCCAAACTCAAGGGAATGATAGACGGACGCTATTTCAAGATTTTTTTTCCAATTTCGGACCTTTCTTTCTTAGTGAGGAGGCGGTGACATAGCTAAAGGGCTGTGGACCCGTTTTAGTGTTACATAGAAACCTTAATGTGTGCTGCGTTACAAGCAGGCGACCTTCCCGCAATATAGCCCTAAACATCGGTGTTTGGCCTCACCTGATGTGACAATCACATTTCTTCCATTTTTGAGTTCGCACATCATCACAGCACATTGAGAAAGCACGAAGGCAAGGGAGTATTTCAATTAACAATTGCTGTAGTTCCATATAAACGGGGCGGACCGCTTCAAAGTCTCTTCTTTGCTTGCTGCGATGCAAGATCTTCTACTTCGCTACATTTCCTAAGAATATGGGAAGTGGCCGAATTTATGGAAGCCTATTGAAACTCATACGGTTGTACTGTGCAAGAAAGTGCACGCAAAGATATAAAAATCATGCCATTCCGATCAGAGAATCAGAGAATCTCATACCATTAGAAACAGCTCGTCGAACCCATGAAGCATTCTAGGTATGTGTACTCATGCCTGCTAAAGTACCTAAGGTGACCAATTAGCGAGCGCCGCCCATCGTAATTGCAATCGGAGGGGGACGTGTCCCGCTGAAGGCACTTATCTTAGCATATTATGATGCTACTATTTTGCACGGAAAATTTTTTTGTGAAGTTTATCTCTCCTCAATGGTACCAGTCAATTCGAGTTCGGTTTCCACACATATTGTTGGACGGCTCTATAGCAATTTTTGAAGTTTCTTATGCGACAATCCTTTTCAAGGTGAAGTAACATGTGGATAATGTGCCAGCTCAAAAATGGAAAAAATGTATAAAGAAATGTATGTAATGATTATCACATCAGAGGAGGAAAACACCGATGTTTAGGGCCGTGTTGCGGAAAGGTCGCCTGCTTGTAACGGAGCATACAACCAGGTCTCTATGTGTTGCCAATCCGGGTCCACGTCCCTTCAGCGATTTCACCTCCTCGTCGAAAGAAAATCTTGAAATTGGGTTCTTCTATCACTTCCGTGAGTTTGTGCTGAAATGCATAATGCGGTCCAGAAAGTATGCGATGATTCCGAAAGTCGGAAGTAATGAGATTCCAAGAATGGTTTTCGTCTCGAGGAAGATAGCAAGATGGAGTCAAATTCAGAATATTGTGTGGGTTTTGCCCTCACTTCGCATTGAGTTTTGCTGAAACCTTAACAAAGCCACTATCAAAATGATCACGGAAATGCGGTTGCTATTTATAACTTTGAGGCCTTCATAGTCGGATTGAGTCTCGCAATCGGACTGGAGGGTTTGTGACGCTTTCATCTCCTCAAGTACCACCTGATGTAACTGGGGACTCAGTAGTGGAATTTGTCCGAAACAAGGCAAACAAACTTAACGAAATTGTGCGTTTCATAGGTCATCAGACTCAATTCGTCGTGATCACAGCTATCCATTGGTATAATTTCCAAGCAGTTTGGACCATTTCTGTGCAAGTTATGGAAAAACGACAGTTTGTGACGGAAAAATCTGTCGCAAACCACAAATTAGGAGCGGAATTGTAGAAGACTGGCGCAGATTCCCTCGAAAGAGAATGGCGTATCTGTTGACCCCAATGTACAGTACGATCAATGAGCGTTCTGGAATGATACCCAGTTTTATAATGTACGTCCACGTAGCACTGCGGTTGAGCATCACTATAAACGATCGAGGTTCGGCGCTGATTATACTTGAGTAATGTGTCATGCACTGATTGTACGTTTCTGTTATGTATCACATTTCACTACGGATTTGAGCGGCACAAAAGCTTCTTTTGTTGTCAATAGTCACTGCTATGAAATTGCTTGCTTGGGGAGAAAAATTTGATTGGTTGAGGCGGAGTGCGACCTACCGGCGCACCTGTGATATGTAGGTGTGGAACCTTAATCCAAGTAGCGGCAGAAATGCTCTGCCGGTGTACTTCCTGTATGCTTGGCTTGACAGACATAGTCACACGGAGAACTAGTCAAAATAAACCTACCTTTCCCCATCTTTAACTCCCTTGGCACCTCATGCAGGAGCGATAATGTGTTCAGGGGTGAAAGTACCCCTGGAACAAGTTTTCAGGATTGAGCGACTATCCAGGCGCCGGCGCCGAGGCGAGGCACATCAGGCCAAGCGTTATGATGCACGTGTTCAGGAGGTTGAACTATCTCCAGGACCGAATGTTCAGCCGAATTCGCCCTCGTGGAAAAAGGCGGTGAAATACTGGCTTGATTTCGGAAGACTGGGTAGTATGTTGAACAGTGCCGGATTTAGTATTGAGTCGGGTATCATTATCTACAGCTATTACTGACCAGTCTAAATCAATAATTTAGCTAGTTTCAAGAGATATAGTGTTGCCTGTACTCCAAAGGAATGTTTGTTCAACTTCTCCTACGCGACCAAGTGGTTTCTGGAGTTTTTTTTCAGCCTTATATCCTCAGAGAAGTAGATTGGTTATTTATCTCGCTAATGAACAGCTACCATTCATACGCTTGCAATTATTGCAACCTGTTCTGAATCAATTGTGCAGTTAGTGTGCACTCCGTTGATTCTTCACTTTAGTTCCATTTACATTTGAGTAAAAATTGGCATTTTATCGAGATGCTACTCCTTGAAGTGCATTCCAAACTAAGAAACTTTCTTGATCTACCACAATAGAGGAGCCCGCGTTTAGTGAAGCAGCAGTTACCCTACAAACGGTGCAACAGCTCTTTTCTAGGCGCAGTAATACATACGCTGCAGGAATGTCACATCTTAATAGTACATGCCTATCGTTCGACAACAGAGCTAGCATCACCAGCAGATATTTCAGCTGCTGAAAGGCCCCGCGGGGCAGCGATCTAAGTCCGTCCCATTGGTTGCTTCTGCTCTAAAAGCTCCTTCAAGTTCGGCTGCAGCGACCCTTTCCAGGCTCAACCTGCAAAAACAAATTGATGGCAACAGCATTGCTTGTGTTATGAATGTGCCCGCGTCAATCCTAGAATCAACGTATCTTCACTTCAGAGTCATGGATTGTTCAACGAATTTAATGCAGCGAAACGAGCTGTTAGTCGTAGCTGATAAGGATCTTGGCAATACCTCGACCAACACACCAAGGTGGAGCAGTGGGAAATCTCTGCTCCGGTATTGGCGAGGATGGGTGGAAGAAGGACCGCAAAGAATCAACGAAGAAATTGGATGGAATCGCCCCGTATCTAGCAGGCACTTTCCAATCATCTGGCAAGGAAGAGCGACCTGAGCCCTCGCTACGCTACATCCCTCGACATATGCTTCAAGAGCCTCTTTAGCGGTTTTAATCCAGGACATCAGAAGGTTTCTTTCCAGCCCGCCCATAGCTTCCGCTCTGCAAGACCCGAGTCAACCGAAGGAAAATTGGGCACCTGCAATCACAATATATACAGATTAGGAAAAGAGAGTTTTTATTGGTATATCCGCAACACACTTCTGGCAGAATTTCAGTCTTTTGGATCTGACACGCTCAATTCTTCAGCATGGATTTCCGCCTACTGTTTTGTTCAACCAAAACTGAGCTTCGTTAAGGCAAATCCTACCATGACATCATATCAAAATTCCAAAGTTGTAAATTCAAGGATGGCTGGACTGATTGCCATTTACGCAATTTATGGAATTCAACACCCTAGCGGCAGGAGTCTAACTCTAACGGTAGCAGATGGTAAGAAATTAAGATTAATTCTGGCTTTATCCATGCTAAACAAAAGTTTAGCACTGATACCACCAATAACGAAACTAATCTTTAACAAATTTTAAAGACATGGCGGACGTGGTACCGTTGCTCTCGAGGGGTGGCTACACGGGCTTTCTCCACAACTGTTCGCTATTTTAGCCAATCTGAAAGCTTTCGCCACTCGCATAGATTTCAGCAATGTCTTTAATCAAGATGGCCAGTGTTCTCTGCGTGTCTTCGAGAAGAGACGGATAATGCATCCATATTTGATTCCAATGAATGGGGAAGTTCCGATGACGTGACGGCAGAAATCAAGAGATCATGGGAAAATTTTGGTGGCTTTGTTAGCAAGTACTGGTGGCTTTGCCCACAAGGCTTCCACCTGTTTCAATGGTTCTTCTAGAGAGCTTAGTGCTGTAGGTGTTCAATTTTGGCTAGACCGCATTGCAGCAGGTGTTTCGGAGTACTCTTCCAACATATTTTGTTTTTCCTGTTGTTAGTAGGTGATGGATGGATTCCGGAAATGTGAGATGTGATGATTTTACTGATTTTGCCGCGCTAGGACGGGTCCTGGAGGGATAGGGACGCTAGGGAGTAGAGCAGTGTCCCTTGGTTGCTTGCCAAGCAGCTACTATGGTAGGCATCAGCTTTAAATGATAACCAGTGGAGCTTGCTCCTTCACTGGTTGTCACTTAAAGCTTTCGAGTTGTAACACTTCAGAATCAACACTCTACAAAGCCATAGGAGCAACTCGTCCACTAGCGGACGCTTCCAGCTTACAGTTACTTAAATGTTCCCAAAGGAGGTCTCACGGCTTCGGATCAAAATTACCAATGGAAATCTATTTAGCACGCGTGGTTTCGTCCTTTGAGGGGTTGTAACTCCGGTAATGCAGGACCCAGAGCAAAACAAAAACAGTCGCTGGAAGGCAGATTATAATTCTTTGCAGATTATACCCCGCAAAATCATTTGTGAAAAACCCCCAACACGTTGACTACTATCGCCTCTTGCGAGAAAGCGCCGTGCGGGGCAATGGCGTCTTTTCGCACATGTCCGCCATGAGCCACCGGTGGCTCATATTGAGCCTCGTGCACCCTCCTTGTCGCTTTGTCAAATTTCGCGAGATGACTGGTCAATCGTGCAGGGACTGTTATCTCAACGATCCTGGACCCCACTGGACACCATTCCAAGTCCCGCTCTCCGCGACCACGCCCTTTTTGGCGCGATCGTGATTTTCAAAATCCAAGCTATAACTTCTGTTTCCAAGGCTTCTTTGGAACTTTCTACTTCTTCGACACATAGACGACTCCGCCCACTTTTAAACGGATTTGTTATGAATTTAAATTTTCGTATTTCATCCCAGCGTCGACGCTCTCAAACCCACTCTTCGCATATTGTTGTGCTCACAGACAATTAATTGCACACGCATTAGGGGTCGGCGTCCGATCGAGACAATCGGTGAGCTCGTCGCAACGAGAATCGAGAACTGAAAAATCGGAAAGTTGGTAAAACAGCGAGAAACGAAGCTTACCGCTCTAAAGGATCGTCTCGCAAAATTGCGCACTCATCAATCTGACAAACCATTGCACTAGGTGCCCCGGCATATTGCAACTACACACTTTTTGTTACTGACAGGCTTTTTTTTGATTTCCAATTACTTAAGGAATCATTTATATGTCTCCTTTTTCCAGTGTGGACGAGTGCAACGAGCTTGATGATTTCCTCGATCAACTTGTTGGATACTGATGTGGATGGGCTAGAGAAGGGATCTGACGATGATGATGTATCGCCTAACGGTGAGACTTTCTCCAGTTTTGACATGATGACGTTTCTGAAAGAGATGAAGACGAAGAAGAAGGCACTACCCCATTGGAGTGTTATTCACTTTCCGTGGATGAAATTTCGGGTCATGTGGTCCAGGAAATGAAACGGATATGGTGGCGAGAAAATAGTTGAAAGGAAATTGGTAAAGCAGAACTCTGGACATTAGTTGGTTTGTGCTTGGGATAGGTGAAACTGAACTGCGTAATTATTGGTGCAGATCAGGAGATTTTGATGACATACCAGCCTGTTACAACACACACCGATAAGGCATCAAGGTCCCAAAGTGTGTGCACAAGGAGGGTTCAAGTGGAGAATTCAAGTCTATGCTGGAAAGGCCTTGCCCAGCCGGCAGACGTGATGGTAATGAATGTGATGCAAGGACCGCCGGATCAAAGCAGAACATTGTATACTGACAACTGGTACACAAGTGCGAGTATAGCTGTGAACATGATGGACCGCTCCACAGACCTGGTCGGAATAATCAGACGAAGCAAATGGGCATAAAGAACGAGGCAAAGAACAAGATGTTGAAGGAGGAGAAATGATCGCCATGCAGAACAATAAGGGAGGACCAAATGGAAGGATAAACGAGAGCTGTTCATGCTGTCAACAATGCATGATGAATCGAGGTCAGTAATCACAAACAAGCCAAGTGCCGTCCTTGCTAACAACGAGGGAAAGACTTCTGTGGTCACAAGTGACCAGATGGCCAGTCACACTCCCTTTGTCCGTCATACGTGCGAATTGTATGTTCGCCTTTTTCCAACTTCTCACCCAAACGGCATCTCTCACCTCCTGGAATCTGTACTGCGTAAACAGGGAGAAGGAGGAGTAACATTCAACACAATTCAAAATCTTGATTATAGCTGCTTCTCAGAAAAGAACCAAGTTAACCACCTCTCCATCGCTCAAAGACAGTTGGCCCTGCATGTCTAGGGAAACGATGCATCGGATGACCAGGACCTGGCTGAGGTGAAGAGCTCAAATACAGCGGCGAAGACAAGAAGATGTGGATACAAGGTGCAGCAAATGCCAAAAAGCTACTCTATCGATTGCCTTGGTGCAAAACATAAGCGTTGTGTATAAGAATATTGTGATTGTAAACATCAATTTTGTTCCTTTCCAATGTTCTTCTGGTATAACACAAAAGGATTTGTGTAAGAAGTGAATAAGTGATTGTAAAAAAGGATTCGATTTGCCTCCCAGTGAAGTTATTGGTACTATTGAATAGCTCTTGCACGAACATCTCCTCTTACACGAAATAGTGGCGTCAGGGCCGAATGGCGCTTACACTGAAACGGAGCGATATATTCGTGATAAGGATGTCAAATTGAAAAGAAAACTGTGCGCCAAATGGCGCCCGCAGGCGCCAATGGGCGCTAACACTAAAAAGAAAAGATTCATCCGTGATAAGGATGTCAAATAACCCAGGTTTAAAGTCTGTACCGAATTCAGTTCCAAAAAGATTGCTAGCGCCAAACTAGCGCTGCCTTCAGGTAGTCTATCACCCAGATGTAAAAGTTTCCATCGAATTCGGTATCGAAAAGCGCCAAAATGGCGCCTACTGGCGTTATATGGCGTCGACCACAAATGCGCTCTCAGATTCTAATCAGAGCCTAGCGCAGTCCCTACAGCCCAAAGAGAACCATTTTGGAGCACTGCCAATACAGCAATATTTAACTAGGTACTGCCGCAGCAGTACCTAGTTGAATAATTTCAATTTCCAATAAAAATATCTCATGGAGTCAGCAACATTTTTCTTGCTCATCCCTGTTGGACATGGTTGACCAAGACTGACGGCAATAACCCGAAAAGTGGTGAGAAAAATTATGAGCCACCTTTGGCACATATTGTCCCACGTGGGCACTCACATATGAGCCACCGCTGGCTTGCAATGTCGTCAACATGCCAACTGAAAATTCGTCGTTGCAGGTTTTCTCTTCCCGAGCAGCGAGGAAACTCGTCTGCGTGGAGGTTGTCACCTTTTATTAGGTTGTCCGGGAAGTTCTCAGCGTTTTGAGTGTTCCACTTTAAAGGATCATAATAATTCTTAATACTCATCGGATTTAATTGAAATAAGCACCTTTCGAATCAGCACACTTTTCCAATGTGACCCCAGTCGATAAATTTCATCAAAAAAAACTGGGTGGTCGAGAAGCCACGAAATCCACGAAGGCTTTTTTGCCTGGTCCTGATTGATGGAGTATTTTCCAGCGAAGAGGTTCTGAAAATGTTTGAAAAGGTGATAGTCGGTTGGTGAAAAGTATGGAGAATATGGCGGGTGAGGTAGAACTTCAACCCCCAATTCGTTCAATTTATGGATGGTGATTTGTAAAACATGTGGGCGGGCGTTGTCATGCAAAAGAATCGGACCCTTCCTTTTGATAAGTGTTGGCTGCAGCTGACAAAATTTTCGGTACATTTCGTCGATTTCTTCACAGTAGGGTTCTGATGTGATGGTTTGGCCTGGTGAAAAAAAGTTATAGTGGATCACACCAGCCAATGACCCCACACTGTGACCATAATCTTTTTTTCGTGAGGATTCGGCTTTGGAAATTGCCTCGGCGGTTCGTCGACATCCAACCACTGTCCGGAACGTTTCCTGTTATCATACATGATCCACTTTATCACAGGTGATAATTCAGTTCAAAACGCTCCTGTTGCGCAAAAGCAGTGAAGAAGAAACCTCGAGACGTGCCAGTTTCTGCCGGTCACTCAAACTGTGAGGCACTGGAGTTTTTTCACCTTCCCATTGCGTTTCAGACCATCCGCAACAGTGGATTTGCCAACGTCTAGCTTTTTGTAATCTCTCGAGCTGGTTGGGATGGATCAGCCTCCACAAATTCCTTCAAATCCTCGTCAGGTATTGCTTTAGGTCGACCGCTATGAGGTTCTTCTTCAAAGCTGAATCTCCAGAACGAAATTTGTTGAACCATTGTCGCACGGTGCTTTCTCCAACACTACTGGACCCCCACATCTGGTTAGTTTGTCGAGCTGTCTCGACTGCGGATTGACCCAATTTGTAGTTGAAGAGAAATATCGTCCAAAGTTGCTCGTTTGACATGCTTCAAAAAGTTTTGGGAAAAGGGGGTCTACCAACCATTGGTGAAACGGCAATTATACCATCAGATAGCGCAAAAAATTCTCTTCATGATGTACGAGACGCGAGGGAGAATGAGTTTTGAATCAGCAATGAGTGTACAAAAAATGGTAACACGAAACGCTGAAAACTTTCCGGACAACCTAATGGAAAGGCATACTTCACCTACACACAATTTCTGGAGGATAGGTAAAGACTAGATGACAGCGAGATAGTGAGGACAGCGAGATTCACGCTTTGATTTTTATTGAATTTCCAGTACAGCTTCAATTTCAGGTGCACAGAATATAACATAGCAAATGCTCTCACTAAATGCGGTCACCCACGCTACAGTTCAATAGATCCGCTATACACCTCTATCCTACAGCCAAGCTGTCACACTTTTTTGCTGTTTTTTTGACTACTGTCTCCTCCAAATACGACCCAGCCTAGAATGGCATCAGTAATCTATAAACAGCTCGAGGCAGTTCTATCTGGTCGTGAACATCTGACCGGGGATTGCTCTGGCACAATACGCCTATCAACCGCCCATCTTACGTGAGCGTCCTGAATAAAACTGTTATTATTCCGTCATTCCATGGTGTATCTTTTCATTCCTACGCCTTGCTCATAGACTTCACAGAGTGCGCCTCTTCGAGAATTTTTTTAGAAACCGCTCACGTGAAGTATTGCTCGAAAGGCGTCTCCATTTTTTTGAAAACTGAGTCAATACAAGTGTTGTTGAAGGCAATAGGATTCTTCGGATCTTTGCGCGCACATTCCTCCATTAGTTGCTCATCAGTACAGTCTAAAATAAAGAATACAGATTACTTGATTTCGTAGCGCCTTTTCGGGAGTGCTGATGGCCATCCGTCCAGTGGCCCTGGAACTCCTTGCGGGCCAAGCTGAACACGGACACTCAAATGGAGGTGGCAGGCCTTTAAGATGGGCCGGCCTACTGATACCCATGTCCATCACAGTTTTTAACTACGCCGTATGAATTCCGAGATAATCCTCCTCCGCGGGAGCCGGTGAGCACTTGCAAGGCACAGACCACTTGCAGTGCGGAAAGTATGCGAGGGTCCCAGACGCAAGGAGGGGTCAACCAGGCTAGTCTGAAAATCTAGCAATTTTTAAGGCGCATTGTAACGCTGAACGTTGGAACGTTTACAGGACGTGTAAGAGTATGAAGGGCAGAAGCATGCACTAGGCTGCAGAAGAATCAGTCCCTGTCACTGCAGCATACAAGATGGACCGGCTATCAAGCGGGAAAACTGGCCGCGACTTCAAAGCAGTTTCTGTGGTAGGCCGAATACCAAAATTGGTGTGGCTGTAACTGTGTCACAGCGGTCCCGTGACTCGTTTACTAGTGTGGTTACTACTAGAGTGGTTCGCTTCGGCAACCGCTCAGTGAAGATTGGTGTCGCTGTCGAACAAAGACTGTACCGCATCTTCTCTGCATAGACCCCGCAAATTGGGTGCTCCGGGAAAACCAAAGACGACTTTCCGGTTCTGCTTAAAGATAAGGACGGCTGAAGTAACATCAGAAGACGCTATAATTGACGCCGACGACTGGAATTGTTCACGTGGGCGCTGCGAACGACGGTTACGCTTGCCATGGTGTACTTGGCTGATTCTGGGAGGCGCGCTTAAATTTCGTCACACACAGACATTCTTAGCGGACTATATGCAGTAGAATTTCTCTGGGCATGTTCATGACGATTTTGATGAAAAAACCGTGGGCCATGTTGGCGCCGACAGCATACTGGCCAAATGGTGTCGCTGCTGAAAGCGAGTGCCATGTTCACGATAAGCGGCACTGAGTAACCATTAGAGACCAAGTTTCAGCAGAAAAATCCTTTGAGATTTTGGAACTGCAACATTTGAAAAAAAATGGATCAGAAGAAGATATCCCTAGCAGCGTCGCTACTTTCCACAGCCCTAATACTTCCAGAGCACGCCGTCATTGTGGAAATCACAACAAAGTTTCGTAAACGCACGGCTCATTCAGAAATGGGAACAGCAGTAATACTGAGATGTCATACAATACTTGATTGTCATACGAAACCTGGCAAGATTTATTTTTAGTTCTTGCATTTGGAGAGACATCTGAAGACAGAGGCAAGATACAAACTCAGAAGTGGGGAACGAGCGGTGACTAGAAATACGGTTGGCGCCCAAGGTGACGTTACTACTCAATAAAGAAACAAGATATAGTACAAGCTCGGACCTTCCTGAACCGTAGGAGCACATCTGCTCGCACGAAAATGTCCTTCACCAACACCTGAGTGAGCGGGAGTCTACGCAATATAGAGGGAATGTCCATCGACGCCAAATGAGCTAGTTCCTCATAGCTCCGACGAAAAGGTATGCTCTAGAAGCTTACTCACATCTTCAAGCGAGCTGGAAATGGTACCGCGCCGGAGATGTGGGTTTCTCGCGTCACCCGGAACTTGTTACAACAAAATCACAACAGGAAAATCTTCTGAATGTCGGGGAAAAAAGTGAGGTGCACTAAAGGTACATATTGAGGGATGCGGTACTGTATTTGGTTCCTCAAGGGATCACATATGAAGAGGGTGGGAAGAAGGCTGTCAAGGAAACTAAAAGGTGACACTAAAATGTCACAACTAAATCGCAAGTGGGGGGAAGCTCCTCAAAAGAAGGGGAGGTTCAGTGTGCTTCACAATTAATGAATCCAAATGTAGAGCTCTACAACTCCCTTTTTCTCTCTTCAGAAGCTCGCTCAAAAAAGTTATGGTTGCTCAAAATAAGGGTATTCCGGAGCTCCCGGAATATTTTGCAGCACACGTCGCGAAACAGCTCGCTTCAATGCCACACTAGAAAAGAGTTTTGAATGCATGCGCGCAATCTGCTCTGAGTGTGCACGAACAATTAAATTTCGAGTATGATATTCTACATAAGCTACATTTTGTCTTCTTTCTCGGAGCGGGAGAGGAGGGTCGGAGCGAAATCCGCTTTCAGAGGGGGTCGTGATCAATTGAAATTTATCACAACGTGATGGCCTGCTCAGATTGGGAGACGGGCAAGAGCATCGCAATTTGCCGCTCCGCCGCGCACGGCCATGGGCGCGGCGTTTACTCAACTCGTGTTAAGGTGTCGATTCAAGCACCGAACTTCATGTAGACCCCGCCAATAGACATTCAAGGCTATTTTCGGTTCTGCAATACCTATTGTCACGTCTGCTACCTGGAGCCATCATCATTTGCTGGCGCGACGTCGCAGCGAAGCCCGCCAGCGTGGTGAATTACGATTCTCTTGTCACATACCCGCCCAGATTACCCCGCCCACCTTTCCAACCTTTCTAACAATGAGGGATTGCAGTCTAAGTGTAAGCAAAGTGCAAGCATAGATCATGCATACGAAAAGGGCACTGAAAGGGAAAGAAGGGGTAAGACAGGAACATCTTTACTCACAGATATCGTTCCACACATTATCGCAACTTCCCATTGCTGGCATCATACCGATGACAGCGGCGGAAAGATAAAGGAAACTCCAGGCAACAATCACACAGTAGTAGATGCTGACTGTTAGCGAAATGAGCGTCATTGACCATCCTAGACCTGGAAATACGAATTGCTGGTCTGAAAAGAAGCGCTGATCGAATATAGGCACGCATCGAAAGTAGAAGACAAGCTGTACACTCATCTCCAAACACAGTTTTTCCATGTTAAAGGTGAATAGATTCAAAGCTGCGACAGCCTGTCACTTTCTTTCCTCAAAGACGCGCAGAAACTAGGATGGAAAGAAGTGAACCTGGTGCCAGTTCCATACTCCGCCTCATTATCGTCAAGGTAGAGCACTAGGCAGCTACCTATATCCTGCAGCGAAATACATACTCAGCGGTAAAGAATATCTAGAAGCGAGAGGGCGCAGAAATGTGCGTTTGGCCATTTGGCTGTGATTTCGAGGACAGCGCGCAGCTAAGCATGTAGTCAGCGGGATATCGTAAACCTTCAGCCTGGTCAACTATAGTTTGGAGCAGGCAAGTGACAGGCGTAGCTGCGGACCCGTTTACCTCACACATAGCAAGGGTCAGGACCGTGGAAGTGACTGTACAGTTTGTCTTCAAAGGCACAATCCGCGACTACGAGCCGGGAGATGTAGGTTTAGCTGGTTCCATGGGGAAAAAAAAAATAATCATTAAACCAATAAGACGCCTCTGACTCCAAGAGTTGTACGAGCAACTGGCGAAGCACCAACGTGCAAAAGAGGAACGGAGATAAATCCGCGCGAGAGTACAGGGAGGAGCCATCGGGAGATTCTGCTACGCGACCGTGATTCGGTGTCTGAGTTCACAGTTCGGGGTCTGATTTCTCCGCCACTGTAGACCACCCTGTTGAGCTTCGGCCGAGCCCGGTAATTGAGGGGTTTAGGATGGGTGACACAGTGATATCAAGTCTTCTTCAAGTTCTCAACGTCTTTCGATTCCAAGTAGACGAGAGTCTTTCCAACGCCCTTCGATTCCATTAAGTGACACCAAATCCTGTAGTACGAAGTTTGCAAGATGGTACAGGCAAAGACATTAAGGCAGGATATTCTCTCGAGCTGTTCAATGTAATCGTCAGTGTTCACTTTCATTCCGGGTCCACGAACCGCTCTTCCAGAACCTTCAGGTCTATGCCATCAACCCGCGACTTGGTTAGTGCGGTGAAGTGGACCGTAGCGATGTTGTCGGAGCTGCTTGATAATGGAGGTCTTTCGATCAAGGGTAGCTGTCCACGGGTGACTCAATACAAGAAGTTTTGCAGCTGTCTGGAGGTGACGTGAATTCCATAGCCTTTCAGTCAGGCTGCGATTGGAGATGTCTTCATGTTTTGGTGTACATGAAAATGATAGGGGAGAGCGTGCTCCTGCACTTAGGTATCTACGGCCCTGGTACTCGTATCCACGTCTTATCTAGGCTGCTTATGCTTTACTGATATATGACTGGGCCGAAGTCTTTTTTTTTGCTCCCCCCCCTGTATATAACGAGGAATACGGCACAGCCTTAGGGCAGCTGTGAAGTGAGATAAAAGGTAGGTGAACGAACTCTTTGGACGGCGCTCGGCCATCGTTGCATACATGTGGCATTTTTATAAGGACTTCAAGTCGCCACAGGGTACATTTACTGCGACTGTAAACAGGGCTACACTGTGAAATAGAAGGATTTTTGTACGTCAGGTAACGGCGGACTCCGTCTTTGGTCGTTTTTTTGCTTTTTTTTTCATGGATAGGGGTAGTGGTAGTTCAGCGCCTTTAGGCTGTGCTCTACAGTGACCTGAACTCATCCAAAGAAAGTGAAATGTGTGGCTTTTTCCAAACAAACTGGTCGAAGAAAACAGTTTAGCACCTACACTCCTACCACGGCAAAATCTCCGCTTGGGAGCTACTTGAGCCTTCTAAAAGGCAAATGATGAAAGTTAAATTCAAACCTTGCAACGCTGGCATATAGTGCTTGAATATTATCGATGGTCCACAGCTCGTGTACTGACCAGCTAGCATTTCGAGGTACAGCGTCGGAAGTCCGAAGAGTACTGCGCAGACAAAATATGGGAAGAGAAATGCGCCTGAGATGGGATAACGCCACAATAAATTTTCGCCTAATCTATCAAACTCTTACTTCCTCCGTTATTATAAGCCAGAGCCGGAAATCGCCATACGTTCCCAAGTCCTACAGTCAGACCAATTGTCGCGAGAACAAATTCGACTTGGTTCGACCAGCGCCCTCTTTGCTCATCGTCCACATGTTCCAACTTTGAACCTAAAAAGAGTATAAAAGAGGGTACGATTTCTTGCAAATAAATGTATCTATTCTCAAACATAAGGATTAGCAAAACTAACTGTCTGCAGACTGCTCTAACGAACGCGACCTGGAATAGGAAATAACAAATCATCTAAAATCTAAGACATTTTCTGAGACGCAAGATGACTGGAGCATGAAGTTCCCGTTTCACTATTTTCAAACCAAATTCGCCCGCTGCTCAAACCAATCCTCCACACTTATCAGATCAGGACACTAGTCAGCCAGATCGCGCCAGACACCACTGCAAGCCCCGCCCCGACCACCACGCCTACTTTTTAGCGCGGTCATGAAGTTTCATTCTGTTTTATTTTTTGATTTCTGCTTCCATGACTTTTCAGACTTTTGCTGTTTCGCACATACACACTGACTGAAAAGGGCTGCACATCGGCACATGGTCGACTCTGCACATTTTTCATGGAATTTATTGCAAATTTCGAATTTTCATACTTTTCTCAACTTCTTTAGTTGCACATTCACTCTTCACACTGCGAAAGTATGCAATTACTATAGAGGAAATTACAATTATTATCAAATAGCGGAGTTGTAGTCACTGAGGATATCCCACTTTCGCGGCTCAGAAGCACTTGATAAAACCATGACAGCTAAGCAACGATAAGCCGACTCTGTCTGTGAAGGCGTAGCCAACAAGTACCATTTCGCCCATTTTTTATTACCAAGATTCGTTAGCGGTGAAAGGGGCGACATCAATGATAACTGAAACTAAGGAAATCTTACTAAAATGGCCTGAGAATGCGTCGAACCGGCACTGCGGCTACATTCTAAAAACCGTTAACTCGTCCATTTTTTATCCCGTATATGGGGGTTTGATTTGGATTATTTCGGCGTCGACAGCTGCCATGCTGGCGCCAGGGTGGTGGAAGAAATAGTTTAAAAAGAGGAAAGCGCTTTAAGGGTCGTCGAGGATACCGAATAACGATTCTTGTCCATAATGCAGAATAGAGGATGAGCAAGGAGCCGGAGCCATGACAACCAATTAAAAAAAAACAAACTAAACGCTGAAAGTATATAACACACAAAAACTGTTTTTGTTTGATAATGCTGTTTTACGCCGAGCAAGTAGAAACGACGATACGAGAGAGTTCTCAACAAGAAAGCTGAGTGTGAAAGCGGACCACGAGCGGACTCGAACGCTATTCTGCAATAAAAAAAAGGGCACAGAAAATATGACGTATAATACAAAAAAACAATAAACTACGCCGAGTGGCTATCGAATGATAGAAAACAAAAGAAGACTAGAAAAGTCAAAAAAATGGCCCCGGTACGTAAGTGTAATCGCAACTGCCCGTAAGCAGAAAATGGCGTTCGGGTCCCGCCCGTGGTCGACTTTTGCAGCATTCTTGTGATATATCCTAAGGTGTAAATGCTCACGATTACGCAAGAATTAAGAAACCAAACATTATAAAACAGAAATAAAATAAGAGACAGAAACTTGGAAGATTCAAAAAAGTATGACAAATTTCCTGCCAACCTAATACTAACTCCACAGCAATCGCGGAGTCTTTTAATATTTGATTGAGGCATAAGAAAGGCACTCGTAAGTAGAGCGACTTCGCTCTCACCCTCACCACAACCACCATCAAAAAATTAAACAACATGAGTAGCAATCCCGGTTGATCCATCGAGTCCTCGAGCGGGTGCAGTAACGTCTCATTCGTCCCTGTAACGGCAAGAGGGCACCAAGATAAAAATCTCATCAGCTCGAGGGACACGAGAACTTCATACAATTAGCCTCAGAGCTTTCACGAAGTAATAAACATAAGAGACCATCGCGTAGGCGGTTCCTTCCAGGCCGTTCGCTTGACATCCCGTAGAATCCAGTCGGTGATTGCTCTGGTCCAGCGGTCGTCCCGGAACGCATGACGTGCGGCACCTATCTTCGAAACCTTGGCAAATGCGGCGGTGTCTCTGATCTTCCGATCGTTGGCGGAGTGCGGAGCCCGGATTTCGCCTCTCTCAATTGCGTGTAGCGGATACCGCGAGCATCGCCCTTTCGATGGGCCGTTGAATAACGCACCGACCAAGCATGCTCATCCTGCGTTCGTAGAGTCCAAGTCTCTGGGCGTACGTCAACGGCAGGAAGGACCCCCGAGGTAATCGAAGAGGTGGGCAGCTGATTTGTGTTCTTCTCTCCTCGCTGCTCCCTCGATGTTCTTGAAGGTTATAAACCAAAAAGACCGCTCGCTTCTTCGCGTCAGCATCTGGAAACAATAGGATATCATTAACAATACAATAATAAAAAGCCTACACAAGCTAGAGCACTCAGAGATGGGTCGTTCCGTGAGCGGAATGGGCATCAGAATACAATCCGTTTCTCATGAAACATATGTCTTCGTTAGGTTCCAGCCGAGACCGATTCTTCTCCACACGCGAAGTCGAATTAGGCCAAATCGTTCCGCTTGCTCGATGTTGGCGTTATCAAGAACGCATGTCGTCAGCAAAGGGAGATGGTGGTAGTTTGCCGGACCGTCGATCTTCACTCCGCATGTCTCCCATTCAACTGACGCAGTTCTCGAGAGAGGGCGCTGAACGAAGCTTACGCGAGATGGGTCGCCCTGTCGGACCCCCTCTTCACATCAAATGATGATCTCCCCAAAAATATATGATGAAATGGTGACATCATACAGAAGAAACGATGAAGTTACTGTAGAGCTCACGAAAGAAGAAAAAAAAGGAAAAAAAAAAGCCTGTATGACTGAGTAGGAATACCCTGGTGCCCAGAGGTCTTCGATAACCTCGGCTTCTGTCTCAACGGAGTCGAACGGCTTTCTTCAAGTCGATAACGTGAGACACAACCGGCGATCTTGTAAGCATCATCAAGAGCAGAATACTTCAAGCTTCGTTTACCGTGTGGATGAATGAATACAAGAAATCGTAAAAAAAAAGCTGAATCCTCTGGAAACCCGTTGCCGCATGGCTGTCTTGTCTAGTGTTCTGGCCAATCCTGGTCAGGATGACTCGTGTGAAAAAGTTTTGTAGAACAGCAGACAGCAGGCAGATTGGGCGATAAGTTGCCAAGTCGTACAGGTTCCCTTTTGTACCCAGGTACCCTCGTGAAACCAGCAACACAGCTTAGCTGTTATATAACCCAACGAGGTGGGTACCGTTCATTCGACGGTAGCGCGCGCTGAAGAGTCGAGCTCAGCCGTTTGACAGAACTGGCGGAAGATCTTTCATCAGATGTTCGGGTCGTGATCCTGTCGACCAGAGTGCCGTACGTATTCTAAACCGACGAGATGGCAGATGTCGCGACCTCGGAAGAGAGCACTGGCAGGAACTGACATATCCATCCTGCTCCAAGCGTATGGTTGCAGGTGGACGTGGCTGTCAAGAGATCCGAGTAGAAGTCGCTGGATGACCTTCTCGCATTGCCCTTCTGGATGCGGTGATTGTTCGCATCCGGACGTCGAGGGCGTCATCTTAGTCCTTACACGTTGGCGAAGCTCGCGCGGGCGTTGCCGTACGCTCTTCCAGCCTCTGCGGCTTCCACCAGTAACTGGGTGCTGGATTAACTCTCACAATTAATGAAGTCTTCCTTTGATGCTTCTCTTGCAATTAGCTTCGCGAGCTCAGACGTCAGCTGGTAAATGCCTGGCGGCTCGTGCGGCTTCCAGCGTGTGGCGAATCCACTGAGAGTTCAAGAGATCGACGCTTCCTTGTAATCTTGGAGACGCCTCTAGAGCTATATAACATATAACGACAGTCGAGATAGAAAGAATTGTGCACACAGAGCCTTTGTATTCGCTCGTCGAGTTGTCAAATGACAGAAATCTCCAGAGCCCCAGCGAGAGAAGTGAAAAAATGATACCAAGTATGAAAAGGTGTCTTGGGGCTTCGCTTCTGAACTTTGCGGCTCTCTCTCTCGTATCGAAAGAGACGGAATCTGCGCGAAGGAGACGATGGTCGTCCGTGTAGAACTTAGGGACAACAGCGAAATCGATCAGGGAAAACCTTCGATGCAGATGAAGTGAGTGATCTCGTTATGGAATGTGTTTACGGCAGGAGACTCCCGATTCCAGCGTAGAGAGTAGGGCTTTTGGAATGCGAGTGTACATGGATTGTGTGGAGTTGACATGCCAAACTCAGAGAGAGAGCCAATTATCAACCATGCTCATTCCACTCCGTTCGATGAGTTCCGAAGTTGATGTTCTTCAGCCTTTCTTCTTGTTCCGATCTTAGCGTTGAAATCCGGACGCATGACCTTGAAGAAGTGTGTGATCTTCCTTGTAGAAGCTTCTTGTTCAATTACAATATATAAAAGAAAAAACAAGAGCAAATTAGCGAGAAGACTATCAGCCCGCGGTAAGACATATAGAGATGGATGGGAAGAAATTAGGCGACGAAGATTGTCATAGCTGGGGTTTGAACCACATGCTGGAGTTCATACGCACATCTGGGGCACACAATACAAGGACAAAACGTCTGATTCGCGTCCGTCAGCCTTTCGTTCGAATCAATGTTCATGGCAAGTGCGTGTTTGACGATGGCGCCCACACGCGCCAACTGCCGTTTGCGTCGCATGTTCCGAGAAGCAATTCTCTGCAGTCTCGTATACGCCGTGTGACGGCGATGGCCTCCTCGTTCTCGGTCAGTCCGATGCGTGTATTGATCTTGGCTTGCAACATCAGATCCTGATGTGCGCTTCCGATGGGCAAGCGCTCCCGTGCGTTTGAGAAAATACAGAACGTCATCCAAAAACTAGTCCTGGGCGACCTTGAATTCGCATTGGCCTGTGATTTTAGCGCGAGCCTCGCCCGAGCGGTCCCAGGCGACGTGCCCTGTCGGTGGTTTCCCAGGATTCAGAGGATGAGGCCCATAACTGTTACTAAAAAAAAAAAGTTTCGGCGATACAGAAGTTTAACCACGGCGTAGCTCGCCAGCGTTTTGACGTGGCACCATTCCCGCATGATGTACGTTTTTTAGGCAGTCCAAGACCGTCACATGGTGTCACCCTCACGCACGATGAGGCATGCGGATGATGGTATTGTCGGGGGGCAACCCACTATGAGAATGCCAATAAAATAAAGGCAGAAGATTCTATTTCCATCAATGCGTATCTTATTTAAGTTTTCGAGGTTCCTCGAAAGCCCAAATCGCAACAACGAACTGAAACCTCAAATCTCCGCAGCTTCCTAATCTCCAGAGAACGTGGTCTATGTAAACCTATTTTGGAGAGCAATCAGCAGGCGAAGCCGAACCCTCTATTTATTCTCAAAAATTGGGGATAACGAATTCCTGTCGGCATAAACCTCCATTTTTACACAGTACTCTAAATCCTACTGAGCTCACCCTTCTCAAACACTATCTCGTCTTCGATAGCGCAAGAGATCTCTAAGAAACTCAACGCATAGACCGCGTCACCTGGAAAGTCCATGACCATAAGACAGTCAGAAAAGAAACAAATTGAGCCAGAACTCTTACTGTGGTCCATAATACCTGACCGCAACCACAAGGCTCAATTCATCCACACTGAATATGGATCATTGATGCTAAATTGTTATCAAAACCGGAGATAAAAAAATGATATTCATCACTATTTTGACAAGTCAAAACAATACAGTGTTTGGATTCATGTTACTTCTATCGAAATCATGTTGGCAGTAACCGCTCGCCTCCGGCCATCTTGCGCGCAGTTTTTGAGCTATAGAGGCAACGGTCCGCGCTTGACAGTCTCTTATCTACTCTTATCAGCATATACTTACCTGTCACTTGTCATCAATGCCCATATTTCTAAACCTTCATAGTTTGGCTGTGTGAAAATCTCCTTAAACAGTTACGATGGCAGTGAAGTCACTATCAGTCGTTGTCCATTCACCCATCATTGTTGTCCCCGTTCCCCCCGCCGAATAACCTTTCGAGATTGACCTCCTACTCATGCTGCTACCCGCGCTATGAAGTTGGGGTCTCCCCCCGCCCGCCACATATTCTCTGTCCACAAGCAGCATGAGTAGTGAAACAGAATCGCGTATGACATCGCTGGAGGTGGGTCTTCTGCTCTGGAAAGGCTCCACGGATCATCAGCTTGATTCGTTTCTCCTCCGACAGGCACATATTACTTGTGTTCCCTCATGACAGCGAAATTTCAGCATAGAATCGACTCTGTCATGTTTGCACAGATCAGTCTTCCACAACACTTAGTTTGATTCATGCCTTCGATAACCCTGAAAAACATTGGCTTATTGCATTGCACTTTTATGCACGATGTTTGTCCTGCTGCCATAAAATGATTCAGCTGTGCTGAGAGGCCCATGAATTTTTACCAGCTTCATAAAAATTGATGTGATACCAAGTAACGTTAAAATTCATGATAGCGACATTGTGTGGCGCTATGATAGTAATAAACAGCATCAAAATCTCATTACGATTCCTCAAGTAATGCGGATCAGTGCCGAATAATTTACGTTCAAAAAAACTCGAATGTAATTACAGGCACAGCCCACGATCATTCATCAGCACAGATAGCGGATTAGGGGTATGCATTCAGACGAAAACGGCTGAGTAACCCGATAGGGAAGAAAAAAGCAGAGAAAATATGCCAGCTCCAGCTGCTCTAGATAGAACTCCATTTTGGTCCAGTTTGTACGTGCCCAATGAACTCCATCTCCAACGCTACACCATCACCTCACAGTTGATTTTCCGATAAGATCACTGCGACCTTAAGCGGGCCTTGAGGAGTCTGGAGGCGGAGTCACCGGAAAAGGAAGGCGTCAGTGAGCTTATATTGCGCTA